>JBBPBX010053401.1:5789-17539 GCA_038048925.1 Garcialebias charrua | reverse complement strand
TGTTTTTAGTAAAAAAAAAAAAAAAGACTGATTCAAACATTAATTTTAAATGTCAATACAATTTTATTGTCATAAATAAAATGAGTGTTCAGCCTAATAGAGTGCAAAATACATAATTACGGATTAATCTGAAAGGTTTCTGCTTGAGAGAACTTGGGAAAAATATACAGTATATGTAAATAAATATAAATTGAAAGTCAGATTTTTTTTTATCTTGACATGAAAGTACATTGTTTTAGATTTTGTAACTTCATACTCTATACTTTATAAAGATATTGTGAACATTTATGAATCTAAACCCAGCTGTCATTTCTGTCTGTGAGTAAAGTGAACATCTGATTTCAATTCCTCCATTCATTAAACCCTTCCAAGTCTTTTATTTATCTGTGTCCTGGTGCTTCTGGAGACAACAAAGGGTTAAATGGGGTTAAAGGAATCTGTGTTACACCCCTCCACCACCCCCAGCCCAGATTTGAGTGCTGACTTATTAAAAAGCTTCTTCCAGCATATAAGTGGAGCGACCCCCTTATTTTCATCCTGCGAGTTCCTTTTTGAGTCATGTCTGCAGACCAGGAGCTGTAAGAAGGAGCATCTTAATAGCAGAACAGCTGGATTCATCTGCTGGCACACATCAGTCTTGCTGCCGTTTGTAAAGAATCAGTTTGCAGCTGGATCACAGACACACAGCTGTATTTCCAACCTTCGCTCTGGAGATGCAGTGGATGCTGTGGTTGATCTGCCTCCTGGCAGGAGCGTCAGTGTGGATGAAGCTCGGTGTGGCCGTTTCGATCCATGTCACCTACTCGCATGCAGGGATCTGCCCCAATGACATGAACCCCAACCTGTGGGTGGATGCCATGAGCACCTGCACCCGAGAATGTGAATCTGATCAGGTAATGTACTGTAGACGGTTTGTTTTATGTTTAGATCATGAATTTTGTCTCTGGATGTGTGCAGCATTTTACATTGTCGTAAAATTTCCTTCATATACTGTGAGTTGCAAAAGTATTCTTTCAACTTTGGTGCCTTGAAACCCAGAATTTAATTAATTTTTAATTGGATTCCATGTGATACATCAAACGATACACTAAAGATGAATGAAATTAAAAGAAACTGGGGCTATTGAAATAACTTTAAACATTATAAAATAAAAAAATCTTGTATGTATATGTATTCTCCCCTTCACTTTGAAGCCCCAACCTTCTTAACCAGTGGAGTAATGCTTCAGTGGTGTGTTTAGAGCCATAGTCTTACTGGAAGGTGGAAAAACATCCCAGATCTCAAACCTCTGAAAGACCTAACAGGTTTCTCTCAAGCATTTCTCTATATTTTTCTCCATCCATGTGTTGTTTAGCTCTAATTGGTTTCTCAGTCCATGCTGATAAAAAAAATTCCCCACAGCATGATGCTTCTACCTCCATGCTTCTTTGTGGGGATGGCGTATTGATTTAAAGCTGGACAGACATGGAGTTTTTCATGATGGCCATACAATTCTATTTTAAAATCCTCACCCCAAAAAAACTTCTTCCATGTTCTTGGAATGTGTCTGCCTCATTTTATTGTTCTCTGCTCGACCTCAACAACAATTTTTTTTTTGTCTTTGTGTGTGCGTGTGTGTTTTTTTTTTTTTTTTTAACAGAAGATCCTACTGAACAGAGGTTTTTAAACCTTTGAAAGAGTCACTAAATGCACATAAACAACTGATTATCTTTTTGAGTCAATTCATTTGAAAATGGCCACTAAATTTAATTAAATTCAGTTTATTTCTACAGTACTGTATAGTGCCAGTTAACAACAGAAATTGTCGCAGGGCACTTTACAGAAACATTCACATACATAGAAAAGCCAATTACCGTAGTAAAGTTATCTCTCTAAGGAATCCAGCAGACAAGTTGAATCTTCACTTCATCACAGTCTCCCATCCTGAGCAAGCACAAAGGAGACAGTGGAAAGGAAAAACTCCCTTTTTAAAGGAAGAACCTCCATCAAATCCAGGCTCAGAACAAGTGGCTACCTGCTTTGACTGTCTGGGTTTGAGAGACAGACACAGAATGGCATAGAACTAAAGCTAATTGACATTAACAACACAAAAATTGGCTATGACTCAATTCAATTTACAAATACTGAGCTAAAGTTTGATGTGGTAGTTGCTGAGAGTTATTCACAACACGTACTTTGGGACATCTTATGATATTGTAGGAGACTGCACATATTAAGATAAGATAAGATATTGATCCCGCAGGAAATTTGACAAAAAAACTAACTTTATTTATGTGCATACAATTTAGATCTTAAGATATCTTAAGATTAACCAGTGATTAAGATTCTTAATTATCTAGCATGGGGCGGCCGTGGCACAGTGGTAATGGCAGTCGACCCCCGATCGGAAGGTTGGAGGTTCGAATCCTGCGTCCGCCCACCATGCGTCGTTGTGTCCCTGGGCAAGACACTTAACCACGAGTTGCTCCCGGTTGGTCTGGATGGCGCCTTGCAAAGCAGGCTACCACTACCGGTGTATGAATGTGTGAATGAATGGGTGGATGGCTGGTATTGTAAAGTGCTTTGGGGCTCCTCACAGGGGGCTGGAAAGCGCTATATAAATAAGCTCCATTTACCATTTACCATAGCATATAGAAGGTGGCAGACAATGTATGTTCTTTCATCCATGCATCCATCCATTATTTTTAACCGCTTCTTCTTTTTTGGGGGGGTCACTGGTGCCCATATCCAGCAGTCACTGTGCGAGAGGTGGGGGACACCCTGGACAGGTCTCCAGTCCATCACAGGGACACATAGAGACAAATGAGACAAACAACCATTCTCTCTCTCACCTAAGGACAATTTAGAGTTACCTATCAGCCTAACATGCATTTTGGTCTGTAGGAGGAAGCCAGAGTGCCCAGAGAAAACCCACGCATGCAGGGTGAGAACGTGCAAAGTCCACCCAGAAAGGCCCCCTGCCGGGATATGAACCGAGGCAACCAGCTTGTTGAGAGGCGGCGTTCTTACGTTCTTTCAAAGTCCTTTAATTTTCTTCAAGCAAGTGCTTGCTTCTGACATGTTTTCATGAAGCTCATCTCTGTGCAGCATCATGTCGTCCTATGGACTGATACTCCCATGTCTGCAGAGGGATTGCTCAGATCCTTCGGGGTTGCTTTTTTTCTTTCTTTCTGTTGCTTTGAATAATGCCCTGTGACTTTTGGTGGACCACCCTCTCTTGGCAGATTAGCTTTGGTGGCATACTTTTTCCATTTTCAAATAAAAATATTTAGAGGAGCTCTGTGAGATGTTAAGGGTTTGGGGGGGAGATTGTTTTTTTGAACGCCACCCTGATCTATTCTTCCCCCCTGATACGTGTGGAGAGAACCTGGGCTTTCACACTGTCTCTTTTTTTGGACTGCACTTCTTAGATGTGATTCTGGGGAGTGTCAGGCATGTGTATGTGTACACTACACTGTAAAAAAAATCCATTAAAAAAAACAGGTAAATGTATTGTGGAAGTGTGAAGGAATTTTCCGTTATCATTTTTTTACAGGGGTTTCTCCATTATTTTTTTTTCGCTCAAAGCACCCTGGGAACAAGAACCTTTGAGAAGAAGCGCGAAAGAGGACTCTATTTACCTGGCACCCTAGATAAACAGAAATTTATGTAAATGATGCATTAAAAAAAACTGTTAAATTACGGGAAAAATCCGTTTTAGGGTTTACGGAAATATCTGTAAAAAAACGGAGAATGTACTGGCAGAAAATTACCAGGACATTTTCCGTTTTTTTACGGATTTTTTTTTTTACTGTGTAGGATTATGTTACTCTTGGACTGGCCACTGGTGGATTTTATTTAACTGTCTTCTTGGGCCAGCATGGTGGCGCAACTGGTAGAGCTGCTGCCTCTCAGCGAGTAGGTTATCCTGGTTCAAATCCCGTTCTGGACGGAGTTTTTATGTTCTCTCCGTGCTCCAGTTTCCTCCCACAGACCAAAAGCATGCATGTTAGACTGACTGGTAACTCTAAATTGCCTCTAGGTGAGTGAGAGAGAGAATGGTTGTTTGTCTTGCTATGTGTCACTGTGATGGACTGGAGACCTGTCCAGGGTGTCCCCCGCCTCTCGCACAGTGATGGCTGGACATGGGCACCAGTGACCCCGTGACCCAAAAAGGAAGAAGCAGGTAAGTAGGGAGTGGTGGCGCAGTGGTTAGAGACGGTGGGCCTGTGATCAGAAGATCGCCGGTTCAAGCCCCGGTACAGACATCAAAATGTGGATGGAAAAAGGTGAAACACCAGCACCTGCCTCCACCCTCATTCGCCCCACTCTGGGCTCTTGAGCAAGGCACTTAACCCCCACCATCTGCTCCCTAAACAGGTCTCTCTTGAGAATGAGTTCTCGTGGCTCAATGAGACTACCTGTATAAATAAAGGGTAAATAAATAAATAAAAATATAATGGATGGATGGAAGTCTTCTTAAGGACTGAAAGTGAAGAGGATGAAAATATTTGTGCACACCACCATTCAGTGTTTTAGTTAGATTAATTTTATAACAAGTTTGTCTCCATTTATCAATATTTTAAATATTTTTGTGGCAAATTATTGCTTTTAATCAAATTAAAAATTCAATAAGATTGTAAAGCAACAAGGTGATGAATACTTTTGCAACCTGCTACAGCATTCTGCATGTGTGACGTGTCTCCTCATCTCTTCTAGGAGTGTGAATCCTTTGAAAAGTGCTGCCAAAATGTCTGTGGGAACCGCAGTTGTGTAGCCGCCCGTTCTGTAGATGAGAAGAAGGGCCCCGTGGGAATGCCCAAGGAAGCATCCTGTTCCAATTTTTTGTGCACCCAGCAGGGGTCTGAGTGTGTCATCTGGGATGGTCACCCAGTGTGCAAATGTCGGGACCGCTGTGAGGGGGAGCCTCAATTCACCTGCGCCTCCGATGGCATGACTTACTACAACAAGTGCTACATGGATGCAGAGGCATGCTCTAAGGGCACCACACTCTCTGTTGTGATCTGCCGCGTCCACTTCACCTGGCCTAACACAAGCCCCTCCCTCCCAGAGCCAACCACCCTGCACCCAACCACATCTCTCCTTCAGCTCACCATCCCACCTGAGCCTCAGCCCCCTGTCATGGTCAGTAGCCCCTCTCACCAGGTTGTAAATGTGGGCGACACAGCCAGCTTCCTTTGTGATGTGGTGGGTCAACCCCATCCAGAGATAACCTGGGAGAAACGGCTCCCCGGTGGGGTAAAGAGGGTGGTCATTAGGCCCAATCACATGCAGGAGAACATGGTGGTCACTAACGTTGGTCAGCTGGTCATCTACAACGCCCAACCAAAAGATACAGGCATTTACACATGCACTGCTCAGAACCAATTTGGCTCTGTGACGGCCCACTACCCTCTCTCTGTGCGGCTGACAGAGGAGCTTGGCCCTCGAGAGTCCAAGAATCTGACACATTGCTCACCTGAAGAATGTCTGAAACCCTCTGATAGCCCAGAAGATTGTGGGAGTAACCTGGAGAAAGTTAGTTGGTACTATGAGTTCAAATTCAACAATTGCTTGGCCTTCACCCAATGCCAAGACAACCTTAACAACCAGCCTTCCACCAAGGTCTTCGACACGTATGAAGATTGCATGCAGTGCTGTGGTCCAGAGCTGTCGGGGCCTTGTGGGCTCCCCACCCAGCAGGGTCCCTGTAAGGCATACAAGCCTCGGTGGGTGTACAGCAGCACATTGTGGGAGTGTAAGCCCTTCATTTACGGAGGCTGCGAGGGCAATGACAACAACTTTGATTCTAAACAGACCTGCGAGGAGATGTGCCCCTTCCCAAAAAAACATCCTTGCAAAGCTTGCAAGCCAAGAGGCAAGCTGGTGACGAGCTTCTGTCAGAGTGACTTCGTCATCCTAGGCAACATGACAGAGCTCACACAAGAGAAGAGTTCAGGTCATGCCCTGGTGACTGTAGAGGAGATCTTCAAGGATGAGAAAATGGGTCTGCGTTTCTTTGGCAAGGAGCCTCTGGAGGTTACTTTTCTCAACATGGACTGGAACTGCCCTTGTCCGAACATCACAAGCGCAGCTGCCGAGGGGCAGGTGATCATTATGGGCAATGCCAACGAAGGCATGGCTGTCCTCCAGCCAGAGAGCTACGTGGGCACTTCTAACCCTCGTCGGGTACGGAAACTGAAAGAACTAATTTCCAAGAACGCCTGCGATGTTCTCAAAGTTATCACTGACGGTCCAAATTAGGGTTTGAGTTGGAAACTTGACTGAAGGGTTTATATGATGAACCAAAGTAATGTCTTGAGCTTTTACTTAACAGTGGATACACAATGAGTATGCATTCTCTTCAGTTTTTGTCTGTTTTAGTGCTCTGCAGCTTAAAAAACATGCAAAAACTGTATACATCAGAACATGGCTTAGTTGGGACTAGTAACCCATGTCTTGACATGTCCAGAAGAAATGCATTTTAAATGTGAAAAATTCTCACTTACAGTACAACAGGAATTTGATGAAACAGATGAGGAAACTCATCTGAGAAAAAGGGACTAAGATGGGGTAGAGGTAGGGCAACCGACTTAGGACAAGAAAGTTCAACTCCCCGCCATGCCCACATGTCGTGGTGTCTCTGAGCAAGACACCTAATCCCTAATGGCTCCCCACACACTCAATAGCTGTCTTGCTCCACCTGGGTGTATCCCAGGTGCGATTAGTTAAATGCAGATAACTAATTTCATCATTGTATGGGAACATACAATGATGACAACACATTGCACTTAACTCTGTTATAATTTGGACATACAGTACTAGAGACATACAGTGACCTGTATGTCACACACATTTTTGTTTAGTCATATTGTCATACAACCTGTTTAGTCATGTCACATACGGGTCCTGTATTTGACATGACTAAACAGGCATTTTGATATCTTTAACCTTCCTGCTGCCCATCAGCCCTTTTGAACCACGTGGCACAGGAGAGTTAACATTTGCTTACAACTGAAGTTTATTTCGATTTTTTTTGTCTTTTGGGATTTTTCCATGAAATGTTTGACAGAATAACATTTCTAATTATTTACAAACAAACCATTTTTGTGGGTGGCTGTGGATGAGTGGTTAGAACGGTCGTCCTCCAATGCAAATGTTGGGGGTTCGATTCCACTTGCAGTCATATGCTGAAGTGTCCCTAGGCAAGACACTGAACCCCTCATTGCCTCTAATGTGTGTCCCATTGGTGTATGAATATGACTAAAGCATTGGTTATTCTTTGTATAGATCTAGTAGAGTGCTGTATGAATTGGTAAATGAGGACTCAGCTTGTGTTGTAAAGCACTTTGAATGTCTTGATAAGATAGAATGGCAATATATCAGAGTCAGAGTCAGAGAGTCTTTATTGTCATTTGCACCGCATGTGGTACATGTGATGAAAACGAGATTATGTACACGGGGTCCCAGTTACATCCAACAACAAATGAAAGAGAAAAACAGTAATAACATCTAGAACTAACTAAGAAAAACATCAACTAGTAATACACTAAGCCTAATATAGTGGGAATAAACAGCAGCACGAACATGAGTTTGTATGAGCAGATGGTCACAGATGAACACAGATGAACACAGCAACAAGAAAACAGATCAGCATCAGTATGATGTGATATTTTGCAGTGTTTATTTTTATTTTATTTTTATTTATTCATGAGTCTAACAGCCTCAGGGTAGAAGCTGTTCCTCAGTCTAGTGGTTCTACACTTGATGCTCCTCAACCTCCGTCCTGAGGGGAGTGGGGCAAAGAGTGAGTGTGCTGGATGAGTGAGGTCTTTCATGATGCAGGTGGCTCTTTTCCTGCATCTGGAGGTGTAAATGTCTGTGATGGTGGGGAGACTGACTCCAACAGACTTCTGTGCAGCCTTCACCACTCTCTGCAGAGCTTTCCTCTCTTCAACTGTGCAGCCTCCATGCCACACGTTGATGCTGGAGCACAGGATGCTCTCCACTGCACACCTGTAGAAGGAGGTGAGAACTGGGCTGCTCAGACCAGCACGTCTCAGCCGTCTGAGGAAGTAGAGTCTCTGATGACCTTTCTTGATCAGGCTGGTGGTGTTGTTGCTCCAGCTGAGGTTATCATTCATGTGTACACCCAAGTATTTGTAGCTGGAGACCACTTCCACTGCAGACCCACCTATTTTCAGTGGGGCATGGGTGTGTTTGTTCCTTCTGAAGTCCACAATCATCTCCTTTGTCTTCTTCACATTCATGTGAAGATTATTCTCTTTGCACCAGCTCTCCAGGTGTTCCACCTCCTGTCTGTAGCTGGACTCATCATTGTTTGTGATGCATCCCACCACCGCTGTATCATCTGCAAACTTAACAATATGACAGCCTGGAAGTGTGGCTGTACAATCATATGTGAGCAGAGTGAACAGAAGGGGGCTCAGCACACATCCCTGAGGAGAGCCAGTGCTGAGTAACATCTAACATGTTACATCTAACATGTTACATGTGTTACTTTTCATGTAGCACACATATTGTACTTGAGGACTCATACAAAGTATAAACTTTATTTTCACTTTATAACTTCTTAGCATCAGCTCCTTGGGTTTTAGTCTCTACTACAATTGATGTACGTCATTGTCCCAGAATGCTTTCTAAAATAATGGCGAGATCCTTAGGTGAAAAATGTCAATGGTGCCATGTCCAACTAGCGCTGTGCGAGAAGCAGGGTACACCCTGGACAGGTTGCAACGGGATAAACAACCATTCACTCTCTCACTCACACCTAGAGACAATTTAGAGTTATCAATCAGCCTGACATGCATGTTTTTGGTCTGTGGGAGGAAACCAGAGTGCCTGGAGAAAATCCACGCATGCATGAAGAGAACATACAAACTTCACCCAGAAAGTCCCCCGGACATGGATTCGAACAGGGGCAACCAGCTTGCTGAGAGGCAGCAGCTCTACCAACTGCACCACCATGCTGCCCTGTAATAAACATACAGAAATATTTGAATAAAGTACCATAGATGTTTTGTAATTGTAAATGTATTATTACAATTAAAATAATATTAAATTAATTATAATTACAATCAAATTTTTTACATTTACAATTTTTACAATTTTATTGTATTGTGTTTTATTTTTGGCTGCTAAACATCTTTTACCTACATAAGTAAACACTTGATTCAATAACTATTTTAAAGAGCAACAAGAAATAGCCTGACCAACAGCCCTCTCCCTATGTGCATAGAGCATGAGTACCATCTCCATTACCACTGCCTTCATGCGCTTCAATTCTCGACTGTTTAGTTGTACAATGAGAATACTTTTTGTTTTTAATTAAAGTAATTGGACTGTCTTTTTGACAATTTGATCGCTGCTGTTTTGAAAAGTAAAAATAATTATTACTGTATAATAAATAATAGGCTATATTTTTGCACCATTGTTTTGGAACTTGACATATGTCACGTAATTGCCCATCAAACAGTTCTCTCATATTTTAAATAATTAATCAAATTTTATTAATGACCCACTTAAACTGTAAAACTGATTTGTAATTTAGTTGTGCCGTTTAATAATATATTTGTGTTTTTAATTAAATTGCCCATGACCGAACTTTTAGGGGCGGATATTTTTTAAGAAGCAAAAATGCTTACTTGAAGCTTTGATGTGATTTTAAAAAGCTCATAAGTGGCTGTTATGTTTAAAATGAATGTTTATGTAATTATTTTCAGATTTCATGTCCAATATAGGCTTTAGAAATTCAAGGCAGTGAATTTTGTCCATAACTGTATTAGTAGTAAACCTGAGGGTTATCGGATCCAAGCAAACGCTTACCGGAACGCAACCTGTCCAATAAGAGAGTTCCCGGATCCTGTTCGGGCAGGATCCAGCTCAAATGAAGCCCCGCTTTTAGTAAAATAGAGGGAAAAAAAACATCTAAAGGCCAATATGTGCAAGACATCGGAGATCCCTTTTTTATGCAATTTATAAATCATTATGTGGACATTTTTCCTAGTTTAGATTAGGTTGTCATGTTTAGCTGATGTTGGAATTTCAGGCAGTATCCACATAATTACTTTTAAAAGTCACCTTTTTAAATATATATATATTTTTTTACATGTTTCAGTCTTTCAGTAATTCCTGCTAAGAAACGTCAGGTGTTTTGTGCAATTTATTTTATTTTATCACTTGTTTTATTTTGATCTTTGCTTTGTTACACTTTGTAGCACTTTGAGATTTTTATTAATGAAAAGTGCATTATAAATTGAATTCATTATTATTATTATTATTATTATTTATGTATTTTTTGGCGTCCTTACCCTTTTGTTGAGATATGACCATTTCTGCAAACCAAGCCCATCCATCCCTCCGGCCCTCATGTTACCTCACTTCCTCTGACTCTCTCCTTCTTTATGCTCCAACAGAAACTGAACCCACAGATCTGACCAAAAAAAAAAAAAAAAGCTCAAAACAGGTTGTTTTTATATTTTTGTTTTGTTTGCGTGTACCTTCTTTATTTCAGTGACTGATGTGTACACTCATTCTGTATTTCTGTGCAGTTTCACTTAAATGAACAAGTTGTAATATATTTTCTTAAACAAGCTGTTTTTAATAATCTATGCACTGTTATCAACTTGTTTCTGGGCTATTTATTACCACAGATGCTTTTCATTTGTTGCTTTAATGCGTTGCAATCATCTTTTGAGCTGAATTTTGTTACTTGCATAAGAAAATAAACATTTTGATTTTTTAAAACGTTTTCTTGTACTTCTTTATTCCTGCTCGTATTCGTTGAATCAGTATGGTGTTGCAGGGCAAACGGAACCATATTGTTTTACGAGGCTCATCGGGCTGAGTGCACACCGACTTATTAAATAACCCGGTGCCTCTGGACCTGTTGGAAAACAAGCTCCTCTGACAGGTTCTGATGAAAGAGCTTTGGGAATGGCATATTCCCAGCTCCCCCGTTGCCCCTTGCAAACCTTAAAAAAACTTCAAAACAGATCCATCCTTCCCAGAGACCCTCGTGGCGTTGTTAAAACCTCACCCTGTTTTGCCTCCGAGGTCCAGCCTAAATGAGGTAAGGAGCCCGAGCTGTAAACCTCAGATCCCCTCAGTTATGTCTTTCATGCGGTGCCAACAGGCTCCTCTGGTTTACCGGGAACAAGCCTTGGTGGGCTTCAACGAGGGTGTTCCACTTCCCAGACGAGATTCTGTTTCTCCCATCCAGAGCAGTGGCGGAGGCAGGACATCGGCACAGAAACACAGACCTTTTACAGGCTAACCCTCCAGGGGCCCCCAGAGCTGCACTCCAGCAGCTGTTGGGCCCCTGGATCTGACAACAGCCCTTTGGATGGAACAAGTCGCCTAAATCATTTCAACAAACCTACAGCAGCTATGTCGTCTCAGTTCACGGGTCATTTCACTGCTTTTCTAACTTTTACAACTTTTGGAATTATAAAATGACTTCCACACAATAAAACACACCAAATTAAATGTTTTTTAAAATCAATTATACAAATAAACATGATCAAATTTATTGTAATATTGATTATTCTATAAAATCAAACTACTTTAGTTCAAACAGCACAAACAAGACACATCAGTTAAAAAAATATTTCACAGGTTTCTAAAACGTTTAAACCAGGAAACATTAAAGGACAACACCCACCGTGACAGTAACAATTCACCATATTGGACAATTACTGTAGTAGAATATGATGTCTATTTTCATTTTTGCATTTGGGCCAGGCGAGTGT
>JBBPBX010053400.1:0-11380 GCA_038048925.1 Garcialebias charrua | reverse complement strand
TAAATAATATATATATATATATATATATATATATATATATTCTTGTTTATTTCTTTTAACACACGAGTTTCCGTCAATATATTTAAATATTTTGCTTTGCCTTTTTTGCTTCTCCATTTTCTTATCAATGTAATTCTGCTCGCTGTTTTCCCGTTTGCTGTCTTTTTATTGACGGAAACTCATGTGTAAGGAGAAATAAAGAACAAAATATATATGTATGCTTTTATTTCTCATTAAAATATATATTTCTACTTTGATTTATATATTTATTTGTTTTCTTTAGCATTATGTAGGACATATATTTCTACTTTGATTTATGTATGTATTGTTTTGTGTCGGATACGTATTTATTATTTTATTTATTAATATGTCAGTTCGTTCCTCAATACTGTCAAACATTGATTAATTAAATCACAGATCCACATTTGGATAACAACTAGAAAGTTGTCTACAGTTATATGTACTCCAAAAGTTATTGTTAGTTAGGTAGTTAGTTAGAAGTTCAGTCTTTATGTTAGAGTTACATTTATTTTTTTGGCGGGTTATTTTCATTACATAAACAAACACTGAGCCCACCTGGCTGAGCAACGTGAAGCAGAGGCCGCGGGGTCCGGAGTTGAGGCCCTCCCAGCTGAGCACACTGGTGGTGTGCTTGGTTGTGAACACAATTCACCCATTTGCTCCTCTGAAGCGGTAGAAGAGGACTCAGGAGTTTCTGCTGGCGTTGAAGACAGCGTCGAATTATCTAATTTAAAAGAAAAAACACACGTTACACGAACTACGTTAGCCTGTTGTGCTAGGCTAGCTAGCCTGTTGTGCTAAGAGGCTAGCTGCTGCCTCAAGCGTGGCTTAACAATAGCAAGCCAGAAAAATAGCCACAAACCCAGCAGCCTGTACACGTTTTTGAGTTTATTTAGGAAGACAAAAGATGACTAATAAACACAAGTAACAACAGCTCACCTTCCATCTCGCTCTCCAACATTTGGGTGGCTGAGTCGAGAGCCATTTGGCTACCGTTGCTGGATGGCCGTTTTCCAAAGATCTCGTCCATTTTATTGAACCAGCGCCAATCCTTCCTTCCTCGTCCACTTTTACCGTTATGGTCTTTCATGGTCCGGTAGTCTGATTTCATCTTCTTTAGCTTCTCCCGGCATTGCTTGGAGGTCCGAGTGAAGCCAGCCACAGCCATTTCCTCAGACGCACGCTTGAAAACTTTTTCATTTCGTGTGCTGCTGTCCAGCTCCCTCTGCACACGCTCGTCTGCGAGGTAATTTAGGAAGAAGCTTACTTCATCGTTTGACCACGGAACGCACGCAACGGGGGCTTGGGAGGTAGACATGCTGTTTTCTAAAATGGAGGTTGTTGTTAGAACGCGAGGTTAACAGCAGTCGCAGTTGATGACTCAACATGCAGCTAATCCCGCCCTCTGGTCCCGCCCCTACACGCAGCAGTCCAGCCCCTGCTGCAAACAACGAATCAAATGTGAGCAGTAAATGACGTCAAACTGGGCTGGGGAGTCCGGCCCGATCAGAACCACGGTCGAGATGGTTCCAAAACGAGGGCGGAGCCGGGGATAAAAAGGAAAATGCGAACACGCTGAACCCGGGTTAGAAGCAGGGTGGAGCCAGGGAGAGCCGGGGAGGGCTGGCCAATGCGAAAACGGCTACAGACTGTCTGGGAAGTGGCATTGCCAAGGCTAACACATTCCAGCTTATTGGAGAGGAAAGATTTGAACCAGTCCAGGACAGTGTCACAGAGACCGACCTCCACATGAAGACGGTGGAGGAGGATAATATGGTTCACAGTGTCGAAAGCTGCAGTGAGGTCAAGGAGGACGAGGATGGAGGGAGAACCAGTGTCCGCAGCCATGAAGACATCATTGGTAACTCTCAGCAATGCAGTCTCGGTACTGTGAGCCGCTCGGAAGCCAGACTGAAACTTCTCATACAGAGAGTGTTGTTGTAGGTGGACCTGCAGCTGAGCAGCAACTGCTTTTTCCAGCATTTTAGACAGAAATGGGAGGTGGGAAATTTGGCGGTAATTAGAAAGAATGTCGGGATCCAAATTAGATTTTTTCAGAAGAGGCCTTAATGATGGCAGTTTTTAGAGGCAGTGGAACATGACCAGATTGTAGAGACTTGTTTATTATTTGTGTGATTAATGGGCTTATTGCAAAGTGATTGGATTTTATGAGAGACGAGGGGAAGGGATCCAGGGCGCAGGATGAAGGCTTCATTTTCTTGATGATGGTCTCCACCTCACTCTGAACAACTTCATCAAAGCTGCTCAGGGACCCAGAATGCAGACGGGTAGATGGCAAACGAAGATCAGGGAGGTTGTGGAGCTGAGATCTGATAGTCAACTTTGTTTTTAAAGAATGAAAGGAACAGGTTGCATTTTTGAACAGAGTCCTCATGAGTTTGTTTAATGGGATTAAGCAGATGAGTTATTGTGGAGAAGAGCCATGCGCGTAGGCAAGGGGGGTTCGGGGGGTTCGAACGAACCGCCCACTTTTAAAGGAGAAGTTGACAATGCTAAACTAATGTGCCTGGATAGCTCAACTGATAAAGCGTCTGCCTTCAGTCCCAAAGCTCGTGGGATCAAGTCCCGCTTGGTACGTTTTTTTTATTTTTTTTTCATTCCAAATTAAAAAAGCACAAGAAAACTATTTACAAAACAGCAAGGAATAAAACAATGCATTAAATGAAAGGAATCAGACGAAGAAAATAATCTTATCTGCCCCTTCTCAAACTATTTTTTTTTCAAACACTCGATTCAAACAACTAATTTTACATTTGTCTTTTATTGGATAAAAAAAGTAGTTAATATGCCTGTGAAGAAAGAAGAATGTGTTAACCACAGGCTGTGGTTAACACATTCTTCTTTTTTTATCCAATAAAAGAGTGTTTGAAAAAAAATAGTTTGAGAAGGGGCAGATAAGATTATTTTCTTCGTCTGATTCCTTTCATTTAATGCATTGTTTTATTCCTTGCTGTTTTGTAAATAGTTTTCTTGTGCTTTTTTAATCTGGAATGAATAAAAAAAAAATAACGTTGTACCATGCGGGACTTGATCCCACGAGCTTTGGGACTGAAGGCAGAAGCTTTATCAGTTGAGCTATCCAGGCACATTAGTTTAACATTGTCAACTTCTCCTTTAAAACGAACCGCCCCCCACATAATTCTGGCTACGCCCATGAGAGCTGTTTAGAGTTTCCAGGGCAGTTGTTGATGATGTTGGAATAGTATTTGGAGCGTGCTTCTTTAAGAGAATAGGCGTACGCTTTCTGATGTTCTTGTATGCCTGCTTATATACAGAGAGACCAGATGATTTTACACGTCTCTCAATAGCACGGACAGTTGCCTTCATCTTGCGCAGCTCACCAGTGTACCAGGGGGCTGAACAGGAGAAAGACACCAGTCTTGTTTTCAAGGGAGCATGTAGGTCCAGAAGCTCCTGGAGAGATTGGTTGTAGTAATCCACAGAGTCATTTGCAGATGAATGATTGACAGCGGTCAGGAGTGAAGATCAGCGGACAGAACATCAGGGGAAATGTTTTTAAAGTCACGGAACTGGATAGGTCGTTTTAGGTTTGAAGCAGGCGAAGTTGAAGGCACTTCCAGGGAGATGACACTGTGGTCCAAGACACCCAGGTCATATACAGACAAGTTATTAATGAGTACAGTGTCTGTAATCACCAAATACAGAGTATGCCCCCTGTTGTGCATAGGGGCGTCAACATGTTGGGTTAGATTGAGAGAGTCCAAAAGAGACTTAAAATCTATTGCCAGAGGGGATGAGGAATTGTCCATTTGGATATTTAAATTGTCAAGAAAAATATTTTTCATAGGGGAGGTGCAGAAAAAAGTGAGGAGGTCATGCATCTCTGAGTTAAATGAAACATGCGGTTTGGGAGGCCTATAAATCAATATAACGTTCATCAGGAGTGGGGCTTTGAGGTTGAAGGCCAAACTTTCAAAAGAAGAAAAGTCCTAAGAAGCCAGATGTGACAATTTTAAACTACTGCGGTAAATTACAGCCAGACCACCACTGCGGCCAGTGCAGCGGGCTCTCTGCAGATAACTGTAAAACAGAGGGACAAGCTTCATTCAGAGAACTTTACACATCTGGTTGATGCCAAGCTTCTGTAAGGCACATGAGGTCTAAGTTCTTCTCCAGAATGTGATCATGAATTAGACATGATTTGTTAGATAGTGATTGTACATTGAAAAGTTCTATTTTAATACCAGTTGGAGTAGAAGCAGACTGAAGTCCACTCCACGTTTTCCTTGCCACTTCGTGCGCTGTGGACTACAAGGGACTACAGATGCAGCGTTCTGATGATGTAATCGAGGTGCGACACGTCATGTAGACCAAACGGAAGGGATCGTGACAGAGCTAGCTTGCCGAGAATAAACTGATATCTTCCGAGAGCTTCTATGGATGTAACGAGGTCTACGCAAAAGTCCCAGTTGTTTGATGGTGGAAACAGAAGGAGGAATGGAGCAGTTGTTAAGTCCAATCAGCTATGAAGCGGAGTAGGTCAACATTGAGCCAGCCAAGCCGGGGGAAGCTAGCACAGAGCTAGCCGCTAACAGCAGACCCACGGCTCCGAAAAAAATAACCAAGAAGCAGTGAGATGTAACTTGAAGGAGCACAGGAGAAAATCCAGAACAGTCCAGATGACACAGGAGGTTGACAGAGGCAGCAGGTAATCGAAACAATAATTGATCTATCAATGAGATATAACAGTTTGAATTATGTAGGGGGCGCAGTGGAGTCAAAAGTTAAATAACATTAGAAAAGTGTGTAGCAGTGCTCACTGATGACGCACAAAAAATGTGGTACATATTGGATGATATATCACTGAGATATAACTGTTAGAATCATCTAGGGGTTGCACTGGAGTCAAATTTTAAACAACAATACCAATGTGTGTGCCGTAGAAGTGCTGACAGATGACGCACAATAAATGTGGAACAGATCGGATGATATATCAGTGAGATATAACAGTTTGAATAATGTAGGGGGCGCACTGGAGTCATATGTTAAACCACAATACAAATGTGTGTAGAAGTGCTCACTAATGACGCACACTAAATCTCGTCCAGATCGGATGATGTATCAGTGAGCTAAAACTCTAGTAATAATATAGGGGACGTTGTGGAAGGTAATGGCCACTTATCATGGAAGCCTGTTGAAGTGGTGGATAATGATCGATCATAGTGATTTTGGTGCATCTTGGTTCAAATCTCTGGAATTTAGAGCTAAACGTATGGCGACGGCGTCACATCTGAGATCGTCACGCCACCACGCCCACATCCTCCTGCGAAAACGGTTTGTCATTTAAAGTAAGTCAGACAAACTTGTTATGTCTTCTAACACAGGATCATCCTGATTAGGTCAAGGGTGTCAGAGAGGGAGCATTCCAAGTTAAAAAAAATTACTTCCTGCTCTAAGGGGGCGGGGCTTCGATGATGTCACAACTTGACCACAGAGTATCGTCGGGCATCCAACAGGGATGACTCCTGCCAAGTTTGGTGCATTTTGGTCTATCATTGTGAAAGTTATAGTGTTTTGAAATTTATGGCATGAAGCCAAACTTTGAGGCCTGGCCACACCCTTTTAACATAAACGAAAACGCAAGCTTTTGATAACTTTTACTGTCCAATGTGTTAAGGGTGTAATGACCAAGTTTTAAGGCAATCACTCCAAATCTCTAGGAGTTAGTTAAAATCCGCAATTAGAAATGCTGAAAAATGACCTGTTGATCCAAAATGACCTACTTCCTGTTGGTTTTGGATCAGGTCTCCAAGAGACTTTTTCGTACGTCCTGAGAAGATCCAGATGTTAAACGAGTTTCAGAATTATCGGGCCAAAAATGGCTTGGGGCTGAGGTTTTAAAATATTCTAGGGGCGCTGTGGAGGCTATTAGACAATTATCAAGGACTCTTGTTCAAGAGGTGGGCAATGATCGATCATACTGATTTTGGTACTCCTTGGATCAAATCTGTGGATTTTAGAACCAAACGTATGGCGACGGCGTTACGTCTTACTTCGCCACGTCGCCACGCCCACATGCTCAACCCGAAACAGTAAGGGTTGGAAAGCAAGTTACACCAACATGTAACAAGATGGTGCCGGTGTGTAGGGCTTGCCGTCCCTCGCTCTCTGCTTTTTTTTCTTCTATTTTTGTTATTTTTACAATGCTTTGGCCAGTGTACCGCATCAAATAAAAAAGCTAAGTCTGGTCCTCTGGACATTCAAAAAAAAATTTTTTTTATAGAAACCTTTCATCCGAAAGACTTCCTCAGTCTGAGCTGCTGTATTCAGCTCAGTCTTATAAATAGCACCCTCTCACAGTGGATCAACCAGTTTGCTGATGACAGCCAAAACCAGCTGCTCACATGATCAAGGAGGACCATCAGCCTAACGATGGATCGTTAGCACCCTGATGGTTGTTTGCTATTCACAGAGGGCTGAGTGATACTAGCAATAACAGCATTGTAAGAGGGGGACAGTTGAACCCGGAGGCCTCCACCTCTGTTTAATGATGGACGGTTTCTTTTCACAAAGATGGCCTCCTTTACTCCTCTCTCAAACCATCGTTCCTCTCTATCAAGGATGTGAACATCTTCATCCCTGAAAGAGTGACTGCTGGCTTGGAGATGAGTGTAGATCGCAGAGTCCTGGCCTGATGATGTTGATCTTCTCTGCTGGGCCATCCTTTTGGCCAGTGGCTGTTTAGTTCAGTAGAGAAGAAAGGGATGCACTCACCACTCTTAGCAAGGGTAAAAACATCATAATTCTCCCAACAGACAAAGGAAGGTGCACAGTGATTTTGAACCGGAAAGACTATCATGAGACTACCCTGATGCATGCTCAATAATCCAGGTAGAAAAATCTAAAAAAAGCTAAGTCTGGTCCTTTGGACATTCAAAAAACAAAACGAAAAAACAATTGTAGAAACGTTTCGTCTGAAAGACTTCCTCAGTCTGAGCTGCTGTATTCAGCTCAGTCTTATAAATAGCACCCTCTCACAGTGGATCGACCAGTTGGCTGATGACAGCCTGGTTTGGCTGTCATCAGCCAACTGGTCGATCCACTGTGAGTCCAGAGGACCAGACTTAGCTTTTTTAGATTTTTTAGAACTATCTTGAGAAAGTTATGTCACTCCTGAGTGACTTAACCACTTATGAACTGTTGAAAAGAGATCTAGGAAGTGGTTACAAGAAGAAGTTGATAGATTACTTGAAAATTTTGGAGAAGGACAAGGCTATTGACCGTATTCTGTACCACACACTGTACCCAGGGGAGGCCACGCCAAGTCTGTATGGTTTACCCAAAATCCACAAACATGGTGTACCTTTAAGACCAATTGTTAGCATGATTAACTCGGCCTCTTACAATGTTTCCAATATCTGGCATCTGTACTCATCCCTTTAGTTGGCAGCTCAGAACACCACATACAGAACACCATGGACTTTGTGGATAAGGTGAGGGATGTCATCATGGAGACTGATGAAACAATGGTCTCTTTTGATGTCACATCACTCTTTACGTGCATTCCTGTTGATGAGGCAGTAGAGGTGGTCTGTTTAAGGTTAAAATCAGACACCACTCTGAACAGCAGACCACGCTTTCCACAGAGCAACTGTGTCAACTCTTGAAACTGTGCCTGCAGTCAATCTACTTCACATATGGGGAGCAATATTATAGGCAGAAACATGAGTGTGCTATGGGGTCTCCAGTTTCTCCTATTGTAGAGGGAGAGGAGGAAAGTGAAGAATGTAGGACTGAGGGTTGCAACTCTAAATGTGGGGACAATGACAGGCAAAGGTA
Source organism: Garcialebias charrua (assembly GCA_038048925.1). NCBI lineage: Eukaryota > Metazoa > Chordata > Actinopteri > Cyprinodontiformes > Rivulidae > Garcialebias > Garcialebias charrua. Next base: position 3,538 of record JBBPBX010053400.1, on the reverse strand, counting down.
GAGAGCTGGCTGACATGATGCAGAGAAGAAAGGTAGATGTTTTATGTGTCCAAGAGACCAAGTGGAAGGGCAGCAAGGCTCGCAGTATTGGAGCAGGGTTCAAACTGTTTTACCATGGTGTGGATAGAAAGAGAAATGGAGTAGGGGTGGTCCTGAAGGAGGAGTTGGCAAAGAATGTAGTAGAGGTGAAGAGAGTGTCAGATAGGGTGATGTGTCTGAAGGTAGAAGTAGAAGGTCTGATGCTAAACATAGTAAGTGGTTATGCTCCACAGGTTGGATGTGATGGGGAGGAGAAAGATAAATTTTGGAAAGATTTGGATGAAGTGATAGAGAGTATTCCCAGGGAGGAAAGAGTGGTGATTGGAGCAGACCTGAATGGACATGTTGGTGAAGGAAACAGAGGGGATGAGGAAGTGATGGGTAGGTTTGGTGTCAAGGAAAGAAACCAGGAAGGACAGATGGTGGTGGATTTTGCCAAGAGAATGGAAATGGCTATAGTCAATACCTATTTCCAAAAGAGGGAGGAACATAGAGTGACCTATAAGAGTGGAGGAAGGAGTACACAGGTCGATTACATTCTGTGTAGAAGAGGAAACCTGAGAGAGATTGGAGACTGTAAGGTTGTAGCAGGGGAGAGCGTGGCCAGACAGCATCGGATGGTTGTGTGTAGAATGACTGTTGTTGCGAAGAAGAGAAAAAGAGTAAAATCAGAGAAGAAGACCAAATGGTGGAAGCTAAAGAAGGAAGAATGTTGTGAGAAATTCAGAGACGAGCTGTTAAAGGCTCTGGGTGGTAAGAAAGAGCTTCCAAGTGACTGGGCTACTACAGCAACAGTAATTAGAGAGACAGGTAGGAAGGTACTTGGTGTGTCATCTGGACAGAGAATGGATGATAAGGAAACCTGGTGGTGGAATAGTGAAGTGCAGGACGCCATTCAAAGAAAGAGATTAGCCAAGAAGAAATATGACTGTGAGAGGACTGAAGAGAGGAGACAGGAATATAAGGAGATGGGACATAGAGCAAAGAGGGAAGTAGCTAAGGCAAAGCAGAGGGCGTACAATGAGTTATATGGGAGACTGGACACTAAAGAGGGCGAGAAGGACTTGTACCGATTGGCAAGACAGAGGGATCAGGCTGGAAAGGATGTGCAGCAGGTTAGGCTTATTAAAGATGGGAATGGGAATGTTCTAACAAGTGAGGAGAGTGTGATGGGAAGATGGAAGGATTACTTTGAGGAGCTAATGAATGAAGAGAATGAAAGAGAAAGAAGAGTGGAGGTAATAGAAACTGTGGACCAGGAAGTGGGAAAGATTAGTGAGGGTGAAGTCCGGAAAGCTCTGAAAAGAATGAAGAAGGGGAAGGCAGTAGGACCTGATGACATACCAGTGGAGGTTTGGAAATGTCTTGGAGAGATGGCAGTGAGGTTTTTGACTCAAATATTTAATGGAATATTTGAGGGTGAGAAAATGCCTGAAGAATGGAGAAGAAGTGTGCTGGTTCCCATTTTTAAGAACAAGGGTGATGTACAGAGTTGTAGCAACTACAGGGGAATTAAGTTGATGAGCCACACAATGAAGATCTGGGAGAGAGTTGTGGAAGCAAGACTTAGACAAGAGGTGACTATCTGTGAGCAGCAGTATGGTTTCATGCCAAGAAAGAGCACCACAGATGCCATCTTTGCTTTGAGGATGTTGATAGAGAAGTACAGAGAGGGTCAGAAAGAACTCCATTGTGTGTTTGTGGATTTAGAAAAAGCATATGACAGGGTACCAAGAGAAGAGGTGTGGTATTGCATGAGGAAATCTGGAGTGGCAGAAAAGTATGTTAGACTGGTACAGGACATGTATGAGGACAGCAGGACAGTGGTGAGATGTGCTGTGGGAGTGACAGATAGCTTCAAGGTGGCGGTGGGATTGCATCAAGGATCGGCTCTGAGCCCCTTCTTGTTTGCTCTGGTGATGGACCGACTAACAGATGAGGTCAGACAGGAATCCCCATGGACTATGATGTTTGCAGATGACATTGTGATCTGTGGTGAGAACAGGGAACAAGTGGAAGAGAACTTGGAGAGGTGGAGGTATGCTCTTGAAAGAAGAGGAATGAAAGTTAGCCGTAGTAAGACAGAGTACATGTGTGTGAATGAGAGGGAGGCCAGTGGAACAGTGAGGCTACAAGGAGCAGAGGTCACAAAGGTGCAGGACTTCAAGTACTTGGGGTCCACTGTCCAGGAAAATGGGGAATGTGGTAAAGAGGTGAAAAAGAGAGTCCAGGCAGGATGGAGTGGATGGAGAAAAGTTTCAGGAGTGATTTGTGACAAAAAGGTGTCAGCAAAGGTCAAAGGAAAAGTTTACAAGACAGTGGTGAGACCAGCTATGTTGTATGGTCTGGAGACAGTGTCATTGACAAAAAGACAGGAGAAAGAACTGGAAGTAGCAGAAATGAAGATGCTGAGGTTCTCCTTAGGAGTGACAAGGATGGATAAGATCAGGAATGAGATCATCAGAGGTACAGCACATGTTGAACAACTGGGAGATAAAGTTAGGGAGGCCAGACTGAGATGGTTTGGACATGTCCAGAGGAGGGACAGTGGGTATATTGGTAGAAGGATGTTAGAAATGCAGCTGCCAGGAAAAAGACAAAGAGGGAGACCAAAGAGGAGATATATGGATGCAGTTAGAGAGGACATGAAGGTAGTTGGAGTGAGGACAGAGGATGCAGAGGACAGAGTGAGGTGGAGGAGGATGACTCGCTGTGGCGACCCCTGAAAAGGGAAAAGCCGAAAGAAGAAGAAGAAAGAAGATCAGCAGTGGTGTAGATATAAAAGTAGTGTACTGTAAATGTAAACAGTAGTAATAAATGTAAACAGTAGTAATAAATGTAAACAGTACAGTATTAATAAATGTAAACATTGAATGTAAACAGTAGTATGTAAACAGTGAATGTAAACAGTAGTATGATTATAGGCAGTGATGTAATACAGACATTAGTGCAAATATGAGAAGTAGTGCAAACTGAATGAGCACATGACCGAGAGTTTAGTGAATAACCCGTTTGATGACACAGAGTCTAGTGTTAAAATCTTTGTGTTGTGTGGTAATGTGTGAGAAAGTTTTTTGTGTTAAGGCAGTTCAAATGGGAGGGGAGGCAGAGCAGGCAGAGTGTTTAGCATCCTGACTGCCTGATGAACAGAGCTGTCTCTCAGTCTGCTGGTTCGAGCCTGGAGACTTCTCAGTCTCCTCCCTGATGGCAGCAGTCTGAAGCAGCTGTGTAGTGGGTGTGTGGGATCACCTGCCATGCAGAGGGCTTTCCGAGTGAGGCGGTTGCTGTGTAAGTCCTGCAGTGAGGGGAAGGAGGTGCCGACGATCTTCTCAGCTGCTCTCACGATGCGCTGGAGGCTCTTGCGGCAGGATGCAGTACATGCACCAAACCACACAGTGATAAGTGAATAAGTGAAAAAATAATCGAAACGGTACGCAGGTGGACCGAACCGAACGTGCCGTACCGAAACGGTTCGGTACACCCACATGTACCGTTAATC
>JBBPBX010053399.1:13653-23855 GCA_038048925.1 Garcialebias charrua | reverse complement strand
TAAAATGCAGTACCGCTAATAACTAATTATCTATCAGTAAAAACGAAAAAACTTATTTACGGGCTCTTAAATCAACCGGACGACTGCTCACGGACCATATCCGTTCAGCGCCGGATGTGGTCCGTGAAAAAAGCGGTCCCCGCTAGAGAGAGCGTGTATAGCAGTTAGCAGCCAGTGTGTTACTCTGCAGCCTTATTGCTTGTTTTCGAAGAGTCAGACGAAGAGTTTTTAACATGGAGGGTGAACTTATGGATGTTTCTCAGCGGCCTACGCGACGCGTCAGCGCCTCATTTGCCCTGCCCAAAATGGCGTCTGCCTCTGGGTCTGACTCAGGGTCCCCTTTGGAGGGCGGAGTTAATGTAAACAGATTTTTGAAGGGCGTGGCCTTATCATAAACAGCTCGTTCAGAACGGAAGTCAGAAAAGGCACAACTAGAAAGGGGATATTTTATTATCTAAGAATTATTTTGTGCATTAAATTGAATGAACATGGTCTGGATAGCCCACAGACATACCATAAAAATTTATAAAACCAATATTTGGTCCCCTTTAAGGAAATTCAGCTCTCGTTGCACAATGGACCACATTTCCGGGTTGTCTCAGCGGTGACGCGTAACGTCAGCGGTGGATGACGCGTTACGTCTGCGGTGACGTCAGGTGCGGGTTATACGCCGAAGCGTGTTATTTATGGATTTTTCCAATTTATTGACAATAATTGGACAAAGCGTGTTATACACAGGAGCGTGTTATACCCCGATTTTTATGGTACATGAATGAATCATATTTTTCCATGGCTCCTGACAAGTTGCTGGAAGAAGGTCCCAAACATTTTGTCATTGCTGACGTTCGTTTGCAGCGTGGGCGAACATGGTTGGTGGAAATTTCTTTAAATAAACACAGCATGAAGCATACATCCACATACATCCATTCTGTATTATTAGAGCGTGTGGGAGGTGGAAATATACGCTCGACAGTGATTGTGTGTCGTGTTTCAGCGTGTGCTTTAGCATGACTGTGTGGGTGTTTGCACTCCATGCCATTTCTCTGTGTGCTTCAATGTGTATACTTTTTAATGTGTGTATAATTCTTCTATTTGGCTTTTTGTGCAGGTGCGTGTGAGTGCATGTGCTGAATCTGTAGTTGCATTCACCTGTTTGTTCATTTGACAGAGTTGCTCTTATTTTCCTAAATAGTTTGATTCCTACTTGATTCTCTCTCTCCCTCAGATACACACACACCCACACAGACACACACCGGTCCCCAGTTGCCAAAGTGTCCCCGAATGACTGGTTTGTACGCTGGTTCAAGTCCCCAAATATAACAGAAACAAACTCACGTATCCACACACACACACACACACACACACACACACAATCGGCCACATTTTTGTGTGACGATAAGATTTGAAATGCATTGCGTTTCTGTTGCTTTTAATGGAATACCAGTGTATCCGCCTCAAGGGGAATATAAACCTACAATTCCAACACTGGTTTTCAAATTGATTCACTCACTTACTGCATTCACGTGACTCTTTCCTCCCTCTTTTCCTCCCTGCAGGCTTTTAAAATCTGCACCGTGCCAGGAGATAGCCACAGCATGCCAATCGCATCGTAACAGTAAACACAAAGTAGTGTCAAATTAGCATAACCCAAGGTCAGAAACAATCATTTCCCAAGACCCCACAGATAAATTTTAGTTTCACAAATGAAAAGCAAGTCATGTGCATGTCCTTTCTCAAATCTTCCCTGAGCAAATTTTCGCCTGGGGTGATTGCTGTATAGCGATCATTAATATTCATGCTGGGGAACATACGAATACGGTGAGGCTGCCGCCGAAGCAAAGCAAGCATCGCATCAAAATTTACATTGGACAATGGTAGGCTGCCTTTGTTTCTGTGACGCCCCATGGGGGCTGTGGGAGCCCAGTGGAGCGGCGGTGTGAAACGCAGAGTTAGAAAGCAGAGGAGGTACTCACAATCGGGCTGGCGTTGATGTAATCGGAGTTGCCTTGGCTGTTCTCCACCTTCAAGGTGATTCTGGAGTGATCATCTGGAACAAAAAAATGAACAATTCAGCACTTTTTGTCCAAGTGAAGAGAGTTTTCACTTGTCACGCCAGATGCACTGAAGTCAGGGCTTTTATTTTACACATCTGCTGAGCAAAACAGTTCACTGTACGTTGTTATACTTTGGTGATATGAAGATGTTCTTCTCCCATGATGTATCAAAAAAGAAGCTGGATTATGAAAAAAGAACATGCTTTTTCAAATTTCCTCAAGACTTATTTGGTTAAATCCTAAATCTCCTTGTCATCCATTGAACAAGTTGTAACTCCCTCACAAAATGAACAGAACCAAAGCAACTATCTGAGAACATTACAAGATGTCTTAGGGTTGTGCACCCTTTGGTTGTGGACCTTTATTTATCTCCTAAATGTGCCAATGATCTGATACAGTAAGGATGCACGAGTGGCAAAAACTCATACGACACAATGCAATTCTGGGCTTGATTACAATATGGTGTGATTTAATGAGTTTGAGTCAAGGCATTGAGAATCAATGTGATATAATATAACAAATGAATTAATTTGTCCAATATATTTTATTACTCAGTTTAAAAATATGGCTGCTAACAAACAAGTATAGTCTTAAAATTGAAAATTATATTCATAAAACCTGAGTCAAAATTCATTAACACATACAAATATCACCAGGTGTAATAAATAATAAATCTGCCAGCAGCAAATGAGCAATAAAATATATTTTTCATTACTTAAATATTAAAACAATCTTCTTTTATTTTCTTTCTGAAATATGAGATGATCCACATGATTGGGGTGAAGCACACATTTAGTGTTTGTTGCTGTTTATACTTGTGCAACTGAAGTTTCCTTTCTAAACAGTAGGGGTCACTAATGAGAAAATAGCAATAAAATGCTGGAATGCCAGCAGAAGAAGGGTCCACAGGAAATCCGATATTCAAACAAAAATGTAACTACTTTTTAAACTCTTCTGCTTATTTTTTTTAATCATAGATGTTTGTAGAAACAAATCTGCTTGGAGACCTTTTCATCTAATAATAAATGGGATCAAATTACATTGATCAGATAAACTGATGGATCTAGATTAAACCTAAAAGTTTATGCATGTGTCAACTCGTGCATGTGATAGATATTAAATGGCTTCCTAATTTTTTTTTAAATAACTTGCTAATCATCTCTGGTCCATTTTAGAAAACATTCCTAAGTGTTCCTAAGTGGACGACTGAGAATCTTCACCAGCATTCCTAACTACCCTCCACAGAAACTAAAGGTGCTTGAAACAGGAATCTCAATTTATTCTCAGCAAACCGCCTTTCCATTCACAATCTGGATTTCATTAAGCCCCAGAGTGCTGAAGAGAATGGGACGGCACTTTTTTTTAGACGGGCTATTTCCACCAAAATTTTAATCATTGAGTTCCATGCAGGAGAGCTTTTATAGAAAACTAATTTACAACCCTTCTGCTCGCTGCATCTGCTCCTAGTTTCTGATAATTCAGGCAGAGTTTGGAATATTTGTGCAGAGCTCTTAGGAGGTGATGTGAATAACATCAACATAATTGGAGGAACTGTATCAGCAAGTGGAGTTTGGGTTCTAGTCCAATTTTAGGATTTTCTCTTCTTTAAATACTGAAAAGTACAGATCTGCTGCCTGTCGTGTTTATCTCTGATAACTTGGACTTTTATTTTACTAAACATTTGGTGTTTACATGAGTTACACATCAGTGTTGTAGTCAAGACCACCTAACCCCAGACCAAGTCAAGACAAGACAAATACTTTTAGGGTCTGAGACCAAGTCAAGGCCAAGACCTCAAGTCTTGGAGCTTAATCTTGTGTCTTATACAGGTAGACCTCGGGTTACGACGGTCTCGAGTTACAACGTTTTGTGGTTACGGCGCATCTCCCATTAAAAATTTTAAAAAATGAAAATTTATTTTGAAAAGCCGAGTTACGCAGTTTCCGGTTTCCGGTTTTACGTAGTAAATGTAGCGGTGGAGGAATTCTGTCCTGTACTCTCTAAAAAAGCTAAGTCTGGTCCTCTGGACATTCAAACAACAAAACAAAACTGTACTGTGAATGCAGTTTTACGTTGTAAACAAATAGAGAATATGGAGGATGGACCGCGCTGGACGGCGGTTTTACGTCGTAAACGAATGGAGAATACGGCCGATGGACGGAGGAAGTAAGCCATAACTATTTTTCCCTTCATTATGGCTCCCAAATGTATGTGTTTTTTGATAATTATGTAGGGTACTGTGTTAGGACAGGCTAAGTGCTTGGTAATACTGTACTGTACATGTATATGGTGCAGGATGTACGTATACTTGCGTTGAAATTCGGTTCACGCCGCCGCATAGGAACGGATCTCCGTCGTAAGTCGAGGACTACCTGTACTATACTGTCATGGCAGAGTGATAGTTTTAACAAATATGTAAAAAAAAGTAACTTTTATAAAAAATATTTTTTATTAAATTAACATACCGCAGCTTTGTTTGCTTTTGGATGAATGTATCAGCTTTTATTCATTTTCAAATCTTCACAAAGAAATCAGACATTTAGTGGTTTTTGCACAATTATTTTCATGTCATGTGACCTGCTGACACAAAACTTATGTTAAGCTACTCTACTAGACCTGCCAGACGAGGCACCCTAATTTATTTCTCATTTTAAAGCATTTTCTAAATTTATATAATTTATTTGTTCAAAAATCATGGTTTTCGCTCAATAACTATAGAAAATGTTTTAAAATGAGAAATAAATGATGGTGTCTTGTGTGTCAGGTCTATTAGAGTAGTTTGACATAAGTTTGTGTCAGTGTGTCAAATGATGTAAAATATGTTAATTTTTGTTTCTGAAGAGTTTTTGTTTTGGTAATTTGTTGACGGTCCCTAAACGAACCATTACGTCTCGGAGGAGGGGCAGACTGAGCGCAGCTGATCAAAATCAGACTGCCTGCTTCGGATCGAACGAGAGGAACACACCGCTGAAGTGGAGCTCGAATGTCCAGCGTAAAACTAACTTCACCGCAGTAGAGAATTGAGGCTACAGCATAGCAAGAACAGTTCAGAAACAATTTGAAATGAGAAATAAAACCTATTTATTAACTGATTAAGTTGTGTTTTAGACTGCTTATTGGTAGAGAATCTATTCTGACCCAAAGTGCAGCCGTGACTGGTTCTGAATGAGGCTTCACAGCAGACAGCCACTCCCATCTTATCCAGGTACTGCGTACTGGACAAATAAACTGGACAATATTCTGGAAATTCAGTGACACTTCCACAGTTGTGGTCTTGACTGGTCTTGAAATAAAATCCTGAGTCCTCAATGTCCGAGACCAAATGCGTTAGAGTCCAAGACAAGACCGAGACCATCAAAAATTTGTCTCAAGATTGGTCTCGAGTACTACAACCATGTTACACATACATTCGCTTAAAAGGAAATGCTAGATGAACACAGTCAGAATACAAAATTTTAAAAATCAAACAATTAAGACTCAGATTTGAATTTTGTTATGAACTCCAATGTGATTGCTTATCACTAAAAGATGCTCAATGAAGGGAAAGAACTCTTAAAATCACTACTTTTTAAAGGTAAACGGGACCTAAAAAGTCAGGAGATGAGCCATGGAAAATTCTGACTACAACCCTTAAAACATTTACCAGCAGATGAGCAAAGTTGGAGCTTCTCTACTAAAATCAGCAGATTATTAATGGGAATGCACCGATAGTGGCAGCCGTATTGAATATTAGTCTAAAACGGTGTCTGTGCACTCTTACTTAAACAATTGCTTCACGATAACAGCACAGATTCCACGTTAAAGACCATGTGAAAGTTCAGCTCTGTTGAAAAGTCAGGTGGTGGTGGGGGCACTGTCAGCTGTGTGGAAGTAGTTTTTATTTTATTTTATATGCCCTGATTCAAACACTGTCCGAGTAAGTGGCAGTGCTGCATCATAAAGCTGTTTGCTGATCACTAATGGCCACTAGCAGAAGACAAATAAGCAGTGTGGAGCTATTTCAAGGTGAATGATAGAGACAAAGCCAATACTGTTCAAAGCTTTCATGAAAGAGATTAATTCTAGCACTTTCAGCATAAGCAGTTGGATAAAGCATCTAAAATAACAAACCCAACAGAGTTCAGTACGTCACTTACATGCCACCACAGCGGTCGAGCGGTTCTTCTTTGTGTTGCCAGTTTTGAGGCCAACAGTGCTGGCATTGGGTTCAGCCTGGTACGTACACAGCGCCTCCCACTCCTTCTCCAGGCGGTCCTTATTCTTCAGGTGATCCTCCATGTACGACTGAAAGAAACCAGGAGAAACATCTCCTCAAGGAAAATGTATATACAGTAGGGCTTTAACAGAGTACCCGAGTAATCGACAGATCGAGTCCTAGGCCATCTATCGAAGTTTTTAATTTCACCTCGAGTACTCGTAGTGACGTCATCACAACGCAGTTACACCACTAAATCAACTGCCTGTTTGTAGCACGTTGAGAACTCTATTGTGGTTTAAACCCAACCAAGCCACTTTGAGCTGAACAACTGGAAACAGTCAAACTTTAATAACACACAAGAGGCAGGTCTATATCACAGACGTCTATCTCACACATGGTGTGGCCAGAACACTAACATACCGCTAAGCATTATGGGAAAGACATAACACATCCACTCCCCAACTTCCTGTTTGAGCTCTGTGACCACCGTAGATTGTGACAGTAGGGGGCGGTGTTGCATTGCAGGTCACACCGGGTCCAACCGCCCCACTGATCTTAAGTTTCGTTTTTGACGTGCCAAACGTTTCATTAACTTTTGCAGCTTAATTATAATAACTAATAGTTTTGTTTTTCCTGTGACTTATCTGCAGTAAGATAAATGATATAAGCATAATATATGCTCCCAATGTTTTGTTGGCTTTTTTTGTTGTAAATGATGACGTTTTTAAGCTTTTTTTTGCATCTTAAGATCCTATGACGTCATCGACTACTCGAGTTTTTATGTTAATGTTGAGTTTAAAAATTATGTACTCGTTCAACCCCTAATATACAGTAATATTTGGGCCTTTGTTGCTCTTTGTGAAAACTTGCCCATATCTATACACGAGTTACAGGATATGACTTGTCATTTTGAAACTAGTAAATTTCGAACATTTTTATTTTGACTCAATAACTAAAAAGGCCCTAAGGAGGTGTTTTATTTGGCCATTTGAGGGAGGTAGATATACTGTCAGTGTGGGAAAGATCAACCAAAGTCCTGCCTTTCTGTGATTGGCAATTGGCTTTTAAACCTAATGTTTAAAATGGAGATTAAATAAACAAACAAAAATAACACAACGCTATCTGTATTTTTTGTGTGTTTTGGTTTAAATTGCCAACTGGCAATAAACTGAAGAAGCCAAGATATTACAAAGTAATCTGGATTAATTCTGACACTCATTTCAAGGAGAACTGAATCCAGCCAATTATATGAGTCTCTCATTCAAACTCCAGTTTTCTTTTTATGCTATCAACTCTTTTCATATTAGCTTCTCTGAGAAGATTTAAACAAAAGTAACAAATCATTTGGACACACCATTAACCCCATATCTAAATGCCTACATGCATAATTTCTTCAGTTTATTAGATGCACCAGTGTCGCTTTAATCACACTGTGCCTGTCTAATCGACCCTCGCTCCTTGTAATGGCAACCAGTTTCCTCCTCCCCATTACCTACATTCAGCCAGTTTTCATAATTAAAGAAGGCAAGGTGACTTTGAGCAATTGCCTTTGAATTAACTTGGCGTGAGGCATCGCGAGTGGGAAAGACATTGGTGTTCACATCAGACGGTGAAGAAGGGTCGCCTTGTTTTTAGCCCATGCATACAAAGTATGAACGATGGTCTGTAATAGACGAGGGACCGAAACGAGGTTGTGTGGTTCTTTAAATGGCTCCAGCCATGATTTATGGTGACAGTTACAAATGTGGGGGCTTATCTTAATCAGAATTAGCTTCCAAAAAAGGTCTAATGGCTTTCTGCTAAAATTAAAGAACTTTGTTTAAAAAAAAGGAGGGCAGGATGGAAAGACATTTAGCTGCTGGAAGATGAAAGAAAACTGCATGATATAAAGCTTATGGGTGACTTTATCACAAGCATGACCAAAAGCTTAGATGCAGCTCGGAGTGATCATTTTTCATGTGCAGGTTTCACCTCATTTCAGCTGCATTACGCATTGTTGAAATACCACGCAGACAGAGAGTAACACTAGCCTTTTCTCCCTGTAGTACCAGCTCTCCATTACGTTTGTCTGAGAGCAGCTAAAAGCAGCAATGATGTAACAGGAGGTCAGTTGGTGAAACCCTCCGCCTGCACACAGCCATTTATCAACGGCAGGAGGTCCGATCCATCAAAAGATGCACATAAAGCAACCGTTTAGGCACGTATCCGAAGCACAAACCGCAAAAAGGATTTCAGAAGGTCAGAAATAATAATAAAAACATGTGCACCCACACAAAAGACAAACAAATAAGCGTCAAAATACAGACTAAATAATTGTATTGTATTGTATAATTTTATTCATTTCATATTAAAACAATGACAATTTTTAAAAGAAAAATTAAACAAAAACATAAAATGAAAGGAAGCAGAAGAAGAAACTATTTCTTATCATATCTGCTCCTTATCAAACAATCAATTCAAACTATCAATTCAAACATTAATATACATATTTGTAATACAGAAAGTATACAGACTCATCAAAATTATACAGTCACATCAAAATATACCTATTATAATTTGTTAAATTAGAATCAACTTAAATGTTACTCTTTAACAAAATAGTTTTAATCATTTTCTTAAATATTAGTATGGACTTCACATTTTTTACATTGTCCTCTAGTCTATTCCAAAGATCAATGCCTCTTATTGTAGTAGACCTACCCTTTAAACTGGTTCTAAACTTAGGTTTAACAAACATTTCTGTTCCCTTTAAATTATAGCAACTAATCCTTTTCACAAAATAGGTTTGAATGTTAGATGGCAGTGAGGAAGTATGAGCCTTATACATAAGTAAAAGAATATTATAATCAACCAAATCATAAAACTTAAGTGATTTCAATTGACAAAATAGAGTATCAGAAGGATGACAATAAGATTTCCTCATTATAATTCTTACAGCTCTTTTTTGCAAAATAAAAATAGGCTTAGTTGTTGTCCTACATGCTGTACCCCAAACATTTACACAATAAATTAAATGCGGAACTATAATTGTGTTATAAAGCAAATGTAAAGCAGTATTATTTAACAAATCCCGTACTCCATACAATACTGCAATTGATTTAGATATTTTAGTTTTAACAACAGATATATGCTGTTTCCAAGATAGTCTGTCATCAATAATTACACCCAGAAACTTAACCTCATTTACTCTACATATCTTAATACCATCAATTTCAAAAGAAAAATCCAAAGTTTTTTTTATTACTAAATATCATAAAATTGGTTTTTTATCAATATTCAATGATAACTTATTTTGTTTAAACCAAATTTGTATTTTTTCGAACTCATTTTTTATCACCACAAACATCCTTTCCAAGTCTTCACCCAAATAATGCTAGTAACACTGAAAAATGCATACATCCTGGAAAAATAAAAACATTAAAACATGCAGTGCCCGAATTGGGTGCCCCCCGTCGACCTCTACCCCCCACCTACTCTCTTCGCCTCTAATGCCAGAGTAATAGGGTTTTGTAAAGGGATTATTGCAATCCAATCAGGAGGTGCTGAGATCGCCATGTGTCGGCCAAACACTGAATAATCCTTTTACCGCGGGGGGTTTACAGCTGCCAAAGGTGCTCAATAAAACTCGCTTTGCAGTAATGCTGCATCCTCACCTAAAGCATATCGCGCTTCCAAAAATCTCAAAACGCACTGTACTGGCTGCTTGTCAACAGATGACTGTCCTCATCTAACGCGTCTGCAGTAGGAGGAGGAGCGTGTTGGTCCTCTTCCGCTCCGGTGTTTGTTTATTTCCGGTCTCAGAAAATGGCGGACGCAATACGAAGAATTGCCTTGTTGTACTTAATCTACAAAGCAGCAACACGCAGACGCCGTGCACAACGACGATTCTGGATTCACCCCACATTAGAGAGGCGTCATGTATTCGGTGAATTTCATCATCTGATCCAGGA
>JBBPBX010053398.1:7779-23855 GCA_038048925.1 Garcialebias charrua | reverse complement strand
TTTCTCATTTTAGCCCAGCATCGACTTTGACCCCCCCAAGTAACAGTTGGCCTGATGTACTGGGCCAAGGAACCATCATTGACAATGAGAGTCTCAGTGGAGCTTCCAAAGACCATAACCTGAGTCTTTCCATCTCTGAACTTTAAGAAGTTCAGAGCCATTGAGGCTTTTATGTCCTCCAGACATGAAAACAGAGGGGCCAGAGAGTTAGACAGGGACAGCCGGCCAATAGGGGGCGCTAGGGCGCCGCCCCACTGGAACCTCTGGAGCTCTTCACCATTTTACATTGAAGACTTTAAAAAAATTATTAAAAATGAAATAATAAAATAAAAATATTTCGAAATATATGCATATATGTTTTTAATTGTGTAGGATAAATATTTTATGAGTAATGACGAGTTATATTGTTTGTTTCAAAAAACGTTTTCTGATTGGTGACGTATTTCCTGTTTTGGGGCGCTCTGATCTTATCCATTGACTCTCGTTATAAATGGCGGATGCGCAGTTATTCCACAACGTTACAAAACAATGGGAAGATGCTGGGCGCATTTTTCACCGCCCTGAACACGTCCAACGTGAGCTCTACCTACCGATCGCGTGTTTCCGGCCGTTTATTTATTTATTTATTTTAGTAGTAGTAGTTTCTTTATTTCAGATACAATACAAGATCCATATATGTATATAAAAAGAGTAAAACATAAAAAAGATTAAAAAGCTTTCCTATAAAAAAATAAAATAAGAATAAAAGACTAAAAAGCTTTCCTATAGAGGCTCATCCGCCAATGAGTCCCCAAAATAGAAAAATATCTCACAGAGCTTAGTCCAGGGTTGGTCAGTGTAGTGATGATGCAGTTTTCAGATACAGACAATCTACACATGCATCTATACATGAGGTTACGCAGCACCGCTTGGCAGGTAGGCACACCTGCATCAGCAAACATTTTGCTCGCGCTGCTCCATCGAGGTACCCTCAGCATCATTCGAAGGCCATCATTATATGCCACAGTTAGTCTATACATACTGCTCTTTTTATAACGTCTCCACAGGTGAGCGGTGTACAAAGGAGTGCAGTAGGCCTTAAAGAGTTGGATCTTAACCGATGATGAGCACATTCCAAACCTACGGATCAGCGTGTTAGCTTGACCATAGAGCATACGACATTGTCTGTAAATGTCTCTATCATCTGACAGGTCTGCAGTCAAATAGTGCCCCAAATATTTATATTCACAACTGACATCCAGCCTGTTGCCCGACAGAAAGAAGTCAGGGAACATCAACTTGGAGTCATCTCTGCTCCGCACAATCATGATGCTGCTTTTCTTCGCATTATATTTTATATCAAAGTCACTTCCATAGTCAGAGCACACCTGCAGCAGTTCTTGTAAGCCAGCAGAATAGGGACAGAAGATTACTAAATCATCGGCATACATAAGATGGTTGATGACCTTATTTCCCACCCTACAACCTGTTCCACAGTCATTTAAAAGCTTTGACAGGTCATCCATGTAAACATTGAACAGAAAGGGAGACAGGATGCTACCCTGTCTCACACCGTTTGAGACACCGAAGGGGTCCGATACAGAGTTTCCCCATTTAACATACATTTGTTGGTTTGCATACCAAAAAACAAGAATCCTCAGCAAACATTTGGGGACACCCCTCTTATATAATTTGTAAAACAGCTTTTCATGATTTACATAATCAAAAGCCTTTGAGGCATCAATAAAACACATAAAAATGGAGGTGTGGTGTCTGTTGTATAAATCTAAAATTTCTTTTAAAGCAAAGATGCACAAGTCTGTTCCATGTTTACGTTTAAACCCAAACTGATTGTCAGAGGTCAGCAGAAATCCTTCCAGTTTGTTCAAAATAGCCCTCTCCAGCACCTTAGATAAGGTGCTGGCCAGGGCTATAGGTCTGTAATTATCCTTACTGTTAATTCTACCAGCTCTATCCTTCACAATTGGAACTAAAATGACAGAGAGTAATTTGTCAGGTAGAACTCCATGAGTTAAAAAGCCCGTAAAACACATTGCAAGTAGGGGGCATAATTTCCTGCTTGCATATTTCAGATGCTCAGCAGATACCCTGTCTGACCCACTTGACTTGTTGTTATCCAGCGTCATCACAATCTCTGAGATTTCTTTTGGGGACACAACCACATTTTCATTTCTATCAATATGTCCAACCACAAATGAATTACTTTTAACAGCATTAAAAATATCTTCATAATGTTTCCTCCATAGATCAGTGATCTCTGCTGCTCCGCTCACACCATCAATATGTGTTGGTAAAGACCTTTTATTATTACTCATCTTTTTTATTTCTGTCCAGAAATCTGTAGGGCATTTACTTTGTAGCTTCCTAGCCAGTGATTCAGCCCTGAGAGAATTCTCATGTCTTTTAATGAACCTTAAGGCATATTTAAATTTTGCATTTGCCTCCTTCATGTTAGCAAATAGAGGACCACATTTAGCTTTACCTGATTCAACCCAGGCTTTGTAAGCCCTTCTTGCCTCAGTGTGAGACTTCTCAACATACTCATTCCAGCCTAATTTAGCTTTGTAGTTCTTGATTTTACACAGATGTCGACCTGAGATAAGCAGAGAATCCACAATCTGTTCATACAGTGAGCACAATTCAACTCTGTGCTGCAGATTCTGGCAGTTGATATCCGTGCACGTTACAGCAGATTTAGGCAGCTCAATGTTACTCAGCATGGTCTCACTCTGGGTGAGATATGTGCTGATGTCCCCTTCCTTTAATGTGGACCAATTAATTTGTACTTCAGGCATATCAAAACTTACAGGAGTAAGAGAAGGCACATTGTCCAGATTTATAGAGAGGGACAGGGGCACATGATCATATGTAGACAGCTCATAATTAATTCTCATTGAATCAATGGTGTTATGAGCATCACTTGTACAAATGCAATGATCTAAAAAGGAGGTGGTATACCATGCCTCACTGATGTAAGTATAGCTGTCCCTTGGCAAAAGTAATTCACTAGAGAGTGAGAGACCATTATCCGAGCAGAAATGTTTTAAATGGTTTGCAAACGTAGACTTTTGATCAGAGAGGTCAGCGTTCAGAAATTTTAATTTAATTTAATTTTTTTCTGGAAAATGAGCCGTGCTATCAGTGATTCAAGCAGACTTGCTCAGGTAAGTTTTAAATCATTGAAAGCCCTTTATCTAATGTCTCTTTGCATTTCTGACTGATATGCCTCTCAAATTTTAGATGGTTGTTTGTGAAAAAGCCTTCAGCTGACTGTTTATTCTAAAAGTGGCAACTGGTGACTTGTTTTTTTGGAGCTAGCATGCTAATGCTAGCCTTTATCTAATGCTTATATTATTATATTACCATTCCTGACTGATATCCTCTCAAATTTTAGATGGCTGTTTGTGATAAAAGCCTTCAGCTGACTTTTTATTCTAAAACAGGCAACTTGTGAGTTTTTTTTGTTTGTTTGTTTGTGGAGTTAGTTTACCAGCGCAGGTTATTGTACATTATTGGACTCTGATGGCTACATTTATTTTAATTTGCTTATAAAATGATCAAACATTAATAATTTTATATTCTAAATGTCACTGGTGGTGTTTTACTATTTCTTAACACTGTATTGATCTGGAGAATGAAAACAAAGCCTCTTGCAAGTAGAAATGCAGAAATGTTTTAATCTCACTTATTTTCCTTTCTATAATTTATATATAATTTATTTATTTATATATATTTTTGTTTGTTCTTTGTTGTTTTAGTGAGTCAAATTGGTTCTTCTCATCCTGAGCATTTAATTGTTCTGTTGACCTTGTATTAATCTGCATTTGATTAAAAAAACATATTGAACTTGGGAATTTTTTTCATTTTGGAGAAATAGCCCCCCCCCCGTGGACATTTCAGGAACCGCCACTGGAGTTAGAGCCTTTTTTGTTAGAGGGACATATATCTGTGTATCATCTACAAGGTAAATAACAATGAAAGGCGATCCCATATTTTCTAAAAATAGAGCCAAGAGGGAGCAGATACAGCATAAAGAGGAGGGTACCTAAGACCAGCCCTGTGGAACCCCACTCAAGAGTGGAGCAGAGGATGAGATTAAGGATAATCTTTTAAGGAGATCATTTAAGGAGAATCCTAAAAGTGGTGTGGCTGCCATGGAACAAAATGAGCAACACAATAATGTGCACAGCCAAAACTGCAGCTTTGTCAGATTTGCATGAATAAAATAGATATGAATTTCTGAATGTAGTTGCTGAAAACACGTGTCATGTAGCTCAGTGGTCACAAATGCTCAGCAACAGAAAAGTCACTTATTTTCAGAACTTTTAGTCACAACCCAGTCTCCCAACACTCTCAGCCCAGAGAGATATACCACCTTCACCCGGACGTCAGTTACCCCCATCTGTCATTCCTCGGTGAATTGCTCACCAGAGATTAAATTAGGATTTTATGTCAGTGATTATGGTCATGACTGTCAACATCGGTGCCATTTTAGCACAAATAATCGCATTATGGAGCATTTCTCTTTCTTTCCGTCTACCACTACGTGCAGGGGGAACCACATAGTTCACATCAATGAATAAACACACACATAAGTCAGCACATTCACACACACCTGCCTTGTTATAACACCAGTCAGCTGTCAGACACAGAGAGGGTTTATGGCAGCTTTATGGGAGGTGAAGCAGCACTCGGTAGTCCATTTGGCTGCTCATATAAATGAGTCATCTGTATGCGTGTGTGTTAATGTGTGTGCCATGCCGAGCAACTCTCCAGCTCACCACTGGACGTTTGTGTGAGCAAATTCTTTGTCACGCGACAGTGCACTGGCATGGGGTTTGTCAAGGCGTGCATTCATGTGAGTGCAGAAGTTTCACATAAGTGCGCCTCCATAACCGCATGCTGAGGGCACATAACTGTCTGTTCTGCAGGGAAGCAGAGTAGAAGGAGTGAACTGTGAGTCTGTCTCTGCACCATTTGAGGTGCAAGATACCGAGTAAGAGTTGGAGCTACGAACAGCAAAGATGGGGGGAGGAAGAGGTGTCAGAATGGAAGGACAAAGAGGGAGAAAAATCTTACTTTGGATTAAATTTTACACATTCTTTCTACACGTTTTATTTTTGCTTTAACCTTCCTCTCATTACGACAAAATGTCATCACCACAACGAGATTTTGTCTTTAAAATGGAGTCTGAAAAGACAGTGCGGGCAAAACATTCCTAAATAAATGAACATTTTAGAGCCCACAGTTTTTATGAAGTGTCTCATCCTTTTACACACTTTGTTTTTGTTGCTTTCCCTTCACAGCCACAACCATGGATATCGATCCACTCGTCCGTTTATCGGACCAATCCGATTTGTCGACAAGTTTTCCTCGCTCTCGGTGTAAAAATTGAAAAGGCATTTCCCGGTAAACATTTCCCAGTGGGCGCTCTGCAGCAAGAGAACAGCAAGGCATGGTCTTCCAAGAAAACCATCAATCTCCAGAGCTCGCAGACTCTCACATGGTGCTCCTCAGGCTACAGCGAGCACACACTGCAGATGTGGATTAATTAGGAAGCCTTGGACTTAAAAAAAAAATCAAACAAGAAGAAGAAGAAAAGTGCTTATGGCACTATACATTTAACACAGTTTTGTGGAAATCCTTTGTGGACATGGAAGTTTACTTTCTAAAAATTCAGAAGCTTTAAACATGTTTAGGCAAAGGGAGGAATGAAGCAGGGATGGATCTGAAATGACGCAGAGGCTTCACTTCATATTCGGCAGTTGGAATTTTACAGGATTTCTGTTTATGGAATTTAATCTGAAAAGATTAATCAGTTTTAACAGCTCAGTGTTAGAGGCTTAATGAGACATCAGTTACTCAGCCATCTCTAGACTTGTCAGGGTCATGCTAGTCAAAGGATGGATCAGGTATAAATTGTACATAAAGAAATATTTAAACCCTCCATTGCTGGGATATTATCCTACATTATGGTAAAGGTAATGGAAAGCCCCTAACCCTGTCTCTATAGAAACTTTGTATCTAAACCTTGTTAGATCTCCTACAAGTCTTCCAAAACCTCCTTGTTCCTTGTCACTACATCTTATTGTGTCCCACAAATACCAAAAGCCAACAGTTTGGATTTACTACTTCCAACCTGAGTCTACCTGTTCCCCAATCCACCAGTACTCACATCCTCTGCAGCAAGGCTCATCTGTGGAAACTTAGGGCCTTGCCTCACTTTCCTCTCTGGCTCCACCTGCAAAGAACCATCTCAGTAAGAACAGACACTCTCCGCAAATTAAGTCAAGTCAAGGTTCTTTATTGTCATTCGCACCACATGTGGTACATGTGATGGAACGAAATTATGTGCACAGGGTCCCAGTTACATCCAACAAAAGTATAACATGTAAAGAAAAACAGTAATAAGATCTAAGACATGAACTAAGAAATATGCTAAATTAAGAAAACGCAAAGCACTAATACCGTATTTTCCGGAATATAGGTCGCAGCTTTTTATCGTTTTTGCATGCCCTGCGACCTATATTCAGGTGCAACCTATTTATGGCTTTTTATAAAATAAGCTGATTTGTAATCATTTATTAACAAAAATTAAACTGAGACACACTCTTACAATAATGTCAGCTAACAAATATATATTTTTAGGTGTTTATCCTGCTAAAATTATTCATTTATTAAAGAAAAGTTCAGCTCAGACACATATTTGCTATAATTTTTATCAAACAAATAATTGTTTTTAAGTGTTAATCTTCTTAAAAGCCTTGCTGTGCGCTCCTGTGGAAGAGACATTTGCAGCAGAGCTAAACACGGTCCACATTTTGACGTAGGTGCGACCTATATTCAGGTGCGACCGATGGTGTATGACTTGGGACCCGAAGGACGCGGGTTCGCACCCCGGCCACTACACACCTTGGGGTGTCTATGAGTGCACATCTAATTCTCCAGCTCCCCGAGCGCTGACTACGGCTGCTCGCTGCACCACCTGGTGGTGGTTGGGTTAAAGGCAGAAGACCAATTTCGTCTGTCAAGTATGGGAAACATACACAGATGACAAATGTGACAAATTATTATTATTATTATTATATGGATTTTTCCAATTCTTTGGCAATAATAGACCTTTTACCAGTTGACGTCATCACGCAAAGCTCGCCTGAAATGAGCGTTCTGATTGGACGGCAAAAAGCCGAAACCGGATGCAGGGGGGTAGGAAGGAGCCGAGGAGCTTCGTAATGATAGAGAGTTGTAATTTAGAAGCTTGTTTTCTTAAAATAGTGAACAACCACTGGTCAAAATGCCTGAACATTGTGCCGCGGATACGGGAGGAGGTGATTGTGTGTGCTGATGGAAAATGGGAAACTCCTTCAGGCTTTTTTGCGAATGTCCAGTAGGGTGAGTCGTTGTGTGTCGTTGTCAACAACCTGTATTATCCAAGCGTCAGAAATAAATGTTTTAAATTTCTCACGCCAATACTTCTGATATTTAGACTGATTTGGTTATTGTTACAGGTTTAACATCTTCTGTTAGCTGCTATAACTAGCACCATGTCTTCATAAGAGCCGTCAGTATTAGCACAGTATGTAAACAAAAACATGACGTTTGAGTCACACAAATGTTCACAGCGTCCTTATTTCTTATTTGATTTCTGTAAACTATGTCTTAAATACAACCTGAGACAATTGGTGATGTTGTGATGTGAAAAATAATAACTATCCCAAGAGATACATTTATTAGCTTTCCTGGGAAAATTTAATTATCTTTGAGAACGTATTTACTTTTGACACACTGTTTATACAGCTTACACTTTATTAGACGTAAAATGTGTGAAAATCTTAAATATATTAAAAACAATATATTTTGCATGTGAATTCCATAATGACACACACAATATGGTTATATATTGTGTTTGTGTTTGTTTTTGCAGACAAGGAGGTGGCTGCAACCATGCTGGAAATACATTCTAAACCAACCTGCACCCAGTTGTACATGGAAGGGACCAGCCCCAAAACGAACTGCACCTGCTACTTGGATGAGCTGCAAGTTTTAAAGTGAGTTTAATCAGTGTTCCTGAAGAAATTTCATATTACGCTTATAACACAAATACCCAGAAAGGTGACTTTCAGTCAAACTTCACCAACAACTGGAATAATACAATATCACTTATTTTGTCTTATTCCAGTCAAAAAACTATTCAACATTTTACAATTGTAGTTTATTTTATTGTGTTAATTATTGTTGTTTTCTAGTGGCACTAGATAAGAAATAAATGCAATGACATATGCACGGTTTTAAATGTTTTCTACAATTGTAAGATCTGGAATAGTTCTTGGACATTTTTTAAAAAACACTTCTACAAACAGATTTGCTAATATGTGTTAGATATAAACCATATTTTTCATGTTGGTGTCATTATAGGCATGACATCGGCGTCAGAAGTTTTCCAGGAGAACGCTGAACAGCCTGCATTTTGAACCCACGACATCCTGATGAGCCCACCATCACTGCTGGTCTTCACAAGGACATTTTGAGCGTGGAGCCATTGTTGCCTTTTGCAGGTTGTAGTAGTAAACTTTAAAAACCACTAACACTTATCTGTATGTTTCTTTAATTCCTTTATTTTGTCTAGAATTTAAAACTTCATGTTTTTTTCTTTTGAGGTATGCTCAAAGCCCCTGGCTGCGGTTTCTCGATCCAGACCCTCCGGCAGATGAAGTAGCTGACGACGCGGCCCCTGTCCAGTCTCCACGCCATCAGAGAGACCTGCCAGAAGTTCAAAACATCTTTAAATGTCTCACAAGCAGAATCAGATTTAATTGAGGCAGATACACGCAAACAGTCATGCAGTGAAGAATGGTTCACTGCACACACATTATTTATATAAGTCACAAACAGAAACAACACATACCAGAAGATGTGTTTGTGTTTGTCATTTCACTTGTTAAAGGACAGAAAGTAACCTGCTAATATTTAATGTTTATGGGGTTCTGGTGCTAAGTCATTGGATGACCAGAGAGCTGGACTATAAACTAGAGAACAGATCTGACAACAGCAGAGTCACAAAGAGGATTTTCTTTCGGCCTGGTTAGGTCACCATGATAAGAGAGACTGACCTGTTTTTGTTGTAAACGCTCTTTCTTTATCTAGTGAGATTCAAAATCATAAAATGTGACTAAAACAGCATTTGTATATTAACAGATTAAAAAGCTTAACTAAACAAAAGTTCCACTTCTATATATATATTTTATATTTAAAGGTTGGTGTGTTCATGTCTAAATTTAATGTAATACAATCAATGGCCCTCATGCACGAAAATGTTCGTATTTTTATCCTAAATTTCTCCTACTTTTGTTCGTACGAAGTGTTCGTACGAACATGCCACGTCAGATCCAACAAAGTCTTCTATCGTCAGGAAATGTGTGTATATGAGCTGTGTAAATAATGATGAATCCCACCTGTTCTATTCACCTGCTCGTGCACGCGGGAGGTTATTTACATAATTCCCACCCCTCAAAACACCATATAAGGATATAGTTTCCTGCCACCGCGAGCAGGAAGTGTCCATTCATTCCGGCTTTTATGCGTCAGAAAACACACAAACGCGTTTGGCGAATTAAAATTGACTCGCCTTTGATCATAGTGTCAGCCCCGGATCTGAGCGCAGACCCACACAGAATACAGATGACATCAGTGAGCGCCCACAGTCAACAGGCAGTTTATATTAAAAATGACATGAAACACTGTATAAGCTGGTTTCGCTTTTTTCTCCCCTGTCTCTGCAGCGGCGCTGTGTGTGTGTGTGTGTGTGTGTGTGTGTCGACAGTGGCACGGGGTGGGGGGGCCGTGCCGACAGTTGCGCGTGGCGTGGTTGCGCGGGCGCGTTGCGTGGCACACGGTGGTCGACATGAGTTGCGCGGGGTGGGGGCGCGTGGCGTGGTTGCGCGGGCGCGTTGCGTGGCACACGGTGGTCGACATGAGTTGCGCGGGGTGGGGGCGCGTGGCGTGGTTGCGCGGGCGCGTTGCGTGGCACACGGTGGTCGACATGAGTGGCGCGGGGGGTCACGCGCGGGTGGCGCAAGGTGGTGGACGTGGGGGGGGGGGTGTTGAAGCCGCTTTAATTAAACCAATATGTGTGGTTGCATTTAATTGTTTTTAAACTCAAAATATTTTCTAAATAACGAAATATAAAGTTATTAGTGGAGAAAAGGCCGTCTGGATGACAGCAGACTGACTGCTCCTAAAATATACGACAGGTCTGGACCACACGTAAATTTTGTTCGTATCTGAAAAAAATCCTAGGATACGAAAACATTGTTGGATGCCACAAATGATCCTAAATCACTCGTACGCACAGTATAAGAACAAATCTGTGCGTAAGAACGGTTCGTGCATGAGGGCCATTGTGTTTTGGGATGTGTGGACTATTTCAGTAATCAATCACTGTAATAAACATGGATTTGAATACAGTATATAAATTTGGTCAAATTGGGGAGGGAATGACTGAGCCAGCTGAGGAGTGCTGTGAGTTTTCATTGGATTAGCGTGATGTCCTTCAAAAACTTCAACCAATGTGATGTCACGGTCGACAGAATTTATTTAAAATATATATATTTGGATCATGACAGGCCTGACAGGTCCATAAATGTACAATACACTCCTTGTACAATACAATACATACCTCTTCCTCAGTAAACTGCTTGTGTCCTGGATGCAAAGAGGTGGCCAGGTTCAGACTAGCTTCCCTTTTTCCACCTCTGACTTGACATCAAACCCTTTGTCAGCAAGGAGTTGTTGGCCAGTTGCTGCTGTAAAACAAAGTATTAATTCATATTTGACAATAAACAAAACAGTCTTGTGTATAGTTAAACTGTATGCTTATACACATTGATGACAGGATTGCTTTTTTTTTCTGTGACAGCATTTCACCGATGCTCCCAGCAAAACTGTGCGAATAACTTACAGAAACAGAGAAATGGCTGAAATGTTTTCAAAGATGCAGTGCTGTCAGACCTCAAATAATGTTAATAAAACACGTTTGTCTTGTGGAAACTATACTGTATATTTTTTCAACACAGAAAGACTTCAAATGATTACAGGCTAACAGCGCAGTGGTCTGTTCATTTTTATAGAGCTACATGTTTGACATTTTACTCACCTGTTATTTCTTCAGGGGGTTGAAGGAAGAATCTATTTGGATGTCGCAGGTTGAAACAGGTTGAAACTTCAACACAGGCAGTGGACTGAGGAACAGCCAGGTCTCGTAGAACTAGCTGGCTGCTAGCTTAGCAGCTGTACAGTAGCATTCTGCTGCGGGAGGTTGTTCTCTGTTTTGTCTGTTTCCCATATCCAAGATGTAATGTTGGAACGTAATCCACGGAGCTTGGATCATTAATGGCCATGCCAGATAAAAAATGCTGATTACACACGTTGATGCTTTTGTGTCGGGGTGAAGTCCTGCCGGCGAAGCGCTTGAAGCCACATCTTCCTCCACATCTTCCTTCTTTTAGTCGCTTTACTCGACTTTCCTAGAGGGACGTTGTAAAACGAACAAGTCTCACCTTTTTCTTTTACTCGTTTACGTTGCCTGGAACAATTATAAACACAATAAAAGTCATATTTCCCCACCGCGAGCGTTGGCAGTAATGAAAACACTAGACGCACTGCCCCCGACTTCCGGAAAATTCTGGAAAAATGCGAGTGCGCATGCGCGATGACGTCAACTGGTAAAAGGTCTATTGGACAATGCGACCTATATTCGGGTGCGACCTATATTCCAGAAAATACAATAGTACAAATCAATGTGCCTAACAACAGCAGCACAAATATGAGTCTGTGTGAGCAGGTGAGTATGAATGAATTTGCAGCATGAAATAAATCAGCAGCATCAGGTCAGCAGCACAGATCAACGGTCAAAGTGGCATTACAGTGATTTTTTTCACAGTGGTTATCCTGGTTAGAGATTCATTCATTCATTCAAACTTTATTTAAACAGATAAGTCACATTGAGCCTCGAAGACTCATTTACAAGTGAGATCTGTTGGACAGACAATAAAAGTGGTGAAAAATAACACATAGGGATTGGAGACAAAACAATTTCTAACACATTTTTGACCTCTATTTTAAGGTCAAAATTGTGGTAATGAAAAAAGTCTCGCACACAAGCACACAGTGACGCCAACATTACGCAGAGGTCAGAGAGGACTCAAAGACAGTTGAGCAGCCAGCTCATAGATCTGTGCACACTCATGGGGGGGGGGGGGAGCTGCCAAGGTCGGCCAGAGGCGAGAGTCCTGAAATGATGACAGAATGTTTATTCAGCTGTGCTCCTCTGAAAAGTCTGTGGAATTCCTCAGTAGCAGGTTTCGGAGGGGTGAGAGCATCATGTTTACAAAACTTCTCAGGCGTGTTGAGATAAGACGGTGTATCAAGGCCAGTCGGGGAGCCGAATGTCAGATAAACACGATTGTTTTGGGGACAGGCAGAACTTTAATGACATCTACCTTCAGTCTGAGTCGGTCCACTCACTTCCGATATGTCCAAATTAAAATGACCAAACCAATGGAACGTGCCTGAGAAAATCCCCGAGATGTAATCTATTCAGCCAAAAGTCTGGTTTCTCGAGACATGAACCAAGCCATCATGTAAGGCAGGCAGCCTGACCAGGTCCAGATTAGCCGCCGACATCTTCCTTTTATGTTGATAGACCAGGAACCAGCCAAATTCAAAAAGCAGGAACCAGTTATCATAAGAGTCTACCTGTTCCCCAAAAACCTATATACAACCTAGATACATGAGTCTACCAGCTTCAGGGTAGAAGCTGTTCCTCAGTCTAGTGGTTCTACACTTAATGCTCCTCAACCTCCTTTCTGAGGGGAGCGGGGCAAAAAGTGAGTGTGCTGGGTGAGCGGGGTCCTTCATGATGCAGGTGGCCCTCTTCCTGCATCAGTGGTGGTGGGGAGGCTGACTCCAAACTAACATTATCCATTCTAAGCCTAAAGACATTCAAGAACATTGTCCCCTTTTCCCTTACAGCCCTGAGATCCTCACTTGTAAAGACTTATTTTTGTACTTCTGACTCTGTTTGTTACCCAGTTTGACACTTGTGGTCATATCTTATTTAAAATGATGTTACCAGGTCTGGCATGTGAATACACAGACTATGACACATGAGAACATCTGCACGCTTGTAACAGCTATGATTCCTGGCGTTTCAAATGTGCTTTATACATGAGCTATTACTTCACAGAATGAACATTTCCAAGGTATTTTTTTTTTTACTTTAAAGTAAAAAAAAAATACTTGTACACCAAAATATTTATTTTTATTGTTTTTAAGAGTATGGTGCCATTTTGAGTGAAATAGGCCCTAAAACTGAGTACAGTAAAGTATTTTGTATCAGAGCAGGACAAAACTTTCTTTGACAGATTTATTTTTTAAGTGTTTTCAGTCAGACCCACTGCTCGTAATTTTCATTCAACCTTTATTTAGTCAGGTTAATCTCATTGAGCCTCAATGACTCATTTACAAGAGAGACCTGGCTACAAACTAGAGAATGATGACAACATCAACAGCAGATTTTCCTTGAACAATCAACAATAGACAGTCATAAGAGAGAAATACAGATTTTTATTTTTTAAACAAGTTAAAACAAAGATATCAAAGTAGCAAAACAGACAGATTATAAGGCAGATGTAGAAAATCTATGTAATGTCCAGTAAAACAAGATGATAAGTCTTAATGGCAAATAAATTCAAAATGGTTCAACAGGTGTTCCCACAGTGGTTACATGACATATTTTAACTTAATACTGTTGAGTCTTGTTCCGCTTGGCATCAACTTAAGCTCCACATGGAAAACCTAGTAAAGAAATTGAAAGTTAAACAGTTTTTTTTTTTCAGAAACAGAACCTGTCTAACTCTGAATGTTAGGAAACACCTTGTATGTGACTTTCCTTCCCTCCATTGATTACGATGACATACATGAACACTCCTACAAGCACCCTGCAGATGTTGGATGTTGTCTATCATGGTGCACTAAGATTCTTAACTGACTGTGATTATCGTACCCACCACTGCACCCTGTATTCACTTGTTAACTGGACATCATTAACCTCACGCAGACTCTTCCACTGGTACATTTTTATCTTTAAATTACTTCTTAGTCTGCTGCCTTCATACAACTCCTCCTACATGTCTCTGTGTGAGTGCAGCTACAGCGTGCACTCTCGGGACACCATTACCTGCAGTGTTCTATCAGTGAGGACTGAACTTGGCAAAATGACCTTCTCCTATTCCGCTCCTGCTTCCTGGAATATCTTACAAAAAGATCTGAAGCTTTACTTTTCTAAATGGCTTTAAGAATCTGTTGGAATCCTGGCAAAAACCAATGCAGACATGTTCCTGTTTTAGTTTTCTACATTTGCCTTATAATCTAGCTGTTTTGCTACTTTGACTTCATTTTTGAAAACTTAAAAAAAATAAAAAATCTGTATGCCTCTTATAATTGTCTTTTGTTGATTGTCAAAGGAAAGTCTATTGTTGCTGTTGTCATCATTCTTTGTTGAAACCAGGTCTGTCTTGTAAATGAGTCCTCGAGGCTCAAAGGGATTAACCTGCCTAAATAAAGGTTGAATGAATTAATTTGAATTTTTTTTACAAAAAGTTCTGTATTGGTTTCTAACACATGTTTGGCTTTAATTTTGTTTTCTTGTCCAGAGTTTTTGGACTTCTCTCTGCACAGCACACTTTGCATATTTTATCATTATCAGGCACATTAAATAATAGAATAGAGTTTCATGTCATCTCCTATAACTTAGTTGCTGGCAAGATAAATCCCAGCCTGTGTGGAGGTGAGAACACGGGGACCTCTGCAGAAAGGTCAGGGGTTTTACGTCAACTTTGATTTGTTAGGAGTGCTCTGCAAAACAAGCATTAGGTAAGACCATGAGTTTAAAAAGTGTTCAACTGGCAGTTTTTTTTTTTATATATATGAAGCACTATGTTCGGACAAAATTAAATTGATCCGTTTTTTTTTCTAAGTAATTAAACTTTGATTATATAAAGCTTTTCACAGGATAAAAAACTGCAAGCTGCTTCAGAGTACAAAATGTGATAGTATGTAAAACATAAAAAATACAAAGGAATAAAACAAAAAACAGCATGAAAACAAGTCATATCACAGAGCCCATTTCTACTCAAAGACATTTCTAACTAAACAAGTCTTCAGCTGAATAAAAAAAACAATAAACAGAATCAAGGCCATTTAAAGAGAGGTAAGAACTTCCACAACCTGTGGGCCACAGCTGTAACAGATTTGTCTCCTCTGGATGTGAAACGAGGCGTGGTTCTACCAGCAGCCTCTACCAGAGGACCTCAGACAGCAAGAAGGCTGCATGGAGGCCTTAAAGTTCACACAGAGCTCAAAAAGTGAGAGCTGACTTTTTAATGAATTATAAAATGTACCAACAAAAAGAAGCTAAAACAAGTTGAATCTCTTTCTGAGGTTTGTTAAAAGTCTTGCAGCAGCATTCTCGACTGACTGTAGACATTCCAGCTCCTTCTTATTAAACAAATAAAAAGAGTTTGTGAAACAAAATAAACATGCATGTTCATCATCAACTCAAATTTTGACAACTGAGGTTGGAGATATTTTTCAACTGGAAGAAATGGTTCTGATAACTTCAGAACGATGCTTCGAGAACACAACGGAGTTGAAGATTAAAAAGGTTTCTGAGAATCAGCCGGGCAGATGAGCTCAAAGCATCAAGACGTTTCTTCTTTTCATCCATTTTCAGGGGAAGTAAGGTTTCAGTCAGACTCAAAAAAGCAGCAACGCTGAATATCATTAACATAGAAGTCATCAGTAAATTGCATTAAAAAAAAGTACAGAAATTTTTGAATAAAGTAGATGCAATTTCCTGCATTTTGGTGTATTTTAACGGGTTGGTAAACATCTACATTTACCTACATTTGTAAATAATCCACTTTTGTCAAGCATCATACAGCCCCTCCTCTTTACTTGACAGTTCCAAGTTGACTGCTGAATTCACATGTGAAACCTCCAGACACATCCTTGAGGAG
>JBBPBX010053396.1:0-10102 GCA_038048925.1 Garcialebias charrua | reverse complement strand
CAGTGTTTCCCTTACCATTATATAGGCGGGGCGCCCCGGCCCGTCAACAGAACCGAGCGCCCCGCCTACCCAACGCTCCAACCACCTGTCGGCACTGACGTAACGCTAAACTAGCAGCTGGCAATGCAGGTGCACTAGCTAAAAACCTAAAAGCAGCCTCTTCCCTCATGCTGAACACTCACGCTGACACCCCCCCACACACACACACACACACACTTGAAAACTGTCAGTACAAACAGCGCACGGCTCACGTTTGTCTGTCTCAACCTCCCCCACCCAAAGAAAAAAACTGTACAGGCAACGCGCAGCTGAGATGTTTGTCTCTCTCCTCTGCCCTGCTCCAAAACTGCGTGCAACTTTGTCTCTGCCCCCACCCCCGAAATCGGTCAGTATGCTGCACAGCTCAGTACGTGTCTCTGTCCGTCCCCATCCCCCGGACAAAACTCACGGACGAGATGAGCGCCCCGCCATGACAAGTTATGTAGGGGAAACATATATATATACATATACATATATACATATATACATATACATATATACATATACATACATATATATACATACATATACATACATATACATATTCAGTACATACATATATATATACACATATATATATATATATATATATATATATATATATATATGTGTGTGTGTGTGTATGTGTGTTTAGGGCCTTAAATACACCTTATATACTCCTCATTATGCCACAAATCTGTGACACACAAGAGGTTGACAGGGTGCTGGAGACAACATGTTATGGTTGACATGTTTCAATTGACTTAGGCTCCAGTAATAACTGCTCACAGTTCTGGTTATTATTATTATTATTGTGACGTAGAGCTTTACATATCATTAAATCTTCACATGACCACAATTCACCATTGTTGGTAAAATTTTACTGAATAGCTGATTTAAGCTTGTAGGTACAAACACATTATCATCATTACTGTTATTTATAAACTAATTGTTGTGTATATATAAACAAAAAATGTGTAAATCATGCATGTTCCTCTTTTAAGTAACCTCACATGTTTCCCTTTTAAAATGTTAATGAAAGGTGAGGAAATGTGTGATATTTGTGCCCTTCTGCACAACTGACTGACAGCAGATTATTATTATTATTTTTTTTTTTTGACTGCCATGACTGAAAATTGTACCAAGTGTGAAAAAATAATGAGCTGCTGAGGAAGAGCAAGAGACAAGGCAGATAAATAAATATCACCTGCCTGGAGGAAAGTCAAAAGGAGACAATCACATCTGATCATTAAAGGCTGCTGTCAATCAAGTTATCACAGGGGCTTTACAGAAGAAATCATCATGAGCTTTACTGAAAACTGTTTATATCTTCACTGTCAGACACATTCATCTGTACTACATTGTGCTTTTGCTGAATTAATAGTGGTAACTTTTTCTCTTATCTGTCTCTTTTCACAAAAGTGTGCACTACTTGTGATTCTGTATTAAAAATATGTTCTATAAATCTTTCTTTATGTTCCCNCCCCCCCCGCCTCAAAAATCAACCAAATCTGCAGTGACATTACTTCTTTTTTCCTAGCATCAAAATATACAGTACATTATAAATGTGCGAGCTTGGAGGGAATTTGCAGGGAAAACTAATTTATTATTTTTTCACACCTAACATCAAGTCTAAATGGACCACATTACAACACCTCTGTTGTCAGAGAAGAGGAAATACAGATGGAACTCACTCGCATATAATTTAGAGGTGTTATAAATTACTGGTCATATGTCCAATGTCCAATCTAAAATTAAAACCATGCTGGGATATGCAACACCTTAAGAAGGCTATGATGATATTTATCTATGAGATATAAATGAACATGTAAACAATAAGGATGTACTGTAATTGCCGGTGTACAAGCCACTACTTTTTTCTCACTTTGTACCCAGCAGTTTATATGTAGTAGTATTTTGTATGCATTTTTTTTCATAATTTTCAAAAGTTATATTTTTATATTTTATTTTGACAGACTTCCTGCCAGCTCTCTGTAACTTCCTGCTGTCTCAGCACTGACCAACATTTTCCTTTGACAGAGCTGGGCACTCATGGCTCCTAGCACCATGTCCCTCTTGGGGGCAGGCGTTTGTGACATGAAGAGAATGCCCTCAGGTAATCAGATGTACGACGACTCTTGCTCATGGTTTCAAATTCCCTACCATAACTCCACCCACTCTGTCATCATGTGACCAGAAGTCTAACCTGAATGACCTATGAGGTACTATCGAGGACCATCCCCCCAAAGATAGACGTGCATTAATTTTTTCAGATCGTTCCCATGTTGTTACCGTATTTTGTACTTCATGCACAGACGTGGTCATTTGTTCGACGATAATGGAAAACAGACAAGAGAATTTCTTACGCTGCAGCTTTCGTGTTAAAAGCGATCGACTGTTGAAGGAGGAAACAGAGCTTCTGCCCAGAAGCTTTGCATCAATGTGTCGATGGTCGAGACGCAAAGCAGTGAAGTCTGGTACATGTTTTAATAAAAGTTTTATAATTCTTTGTTGTGACATCTTTCTGTGTATGGTAAATATGCATTTAAGTACCGGGATCTCATTTTAAACTTGCATCCGAACACGGAGACAACAAAAGTTGTACTTCCCCCCTCCCCTTTCTGAGAGCTCAGTGGAGACGTCGTCAGGTTTATTTTTAAAGCAGTCAGTCAAGACTGATACATATTTAAATAAAAGTTTCACAAAAAAAAAAAATCTGTGTTCGGTAAATATGTGTTTAAATACCAGGATCTAATTTAAGCTCCACACAAAATCGAGGAGACAATAGGAGGGAGGGGTTGTTCCCCTTTCCTTCCTCCCTCCTCCTCATATGAGCAATGCTGAGTAGAAATCACGTCAAATTTAACTAAAAAAGTACAATTAAAAACAGCAGCTGTTACCAAAAGTGATTAACAATAAAAATCAATGGCACTCAGTTAATGAATATTTACCATATATTACCAGTACTACAGTATTTGACTTCCTGTCACATGATCTCAATAAGAGTTCTGGGTAATATTTACCAGTAAATAATTTTTTAATAATTTTGGTTACGTAAATGTTTGGCACTGATCTGTCCATTGATTATGCTTAGATAGTTATTGTGTTCATTTTGTAGGTTGAATGGTTGTAACCATGAGTCGGGACAGCGAAGCTTCATGAAGACTTCTGACGATCATGCAGTCTGAGCGTTGTGTTAAAGCACGCTATAGTCTGTGAAACGCCATCAGGTGGCTGATTATTGTACTACAACAAGAAAGCTGCACACTGCCGGAGCAGGCTGGGCACAGATCCTGACGATGAACGGTGAGTGCCCGCATCTAAATAACCGGAGCGTCTTATTTATGTACAAAATTATGATTTATCATATATTTAATATGTGCGGCTTAAGAGACAGGTGTGTTCTGTAGTCCGAGAAATGCAGCATATTATTTACACCTGGTCCTGCCATTCTGTGTTCATTTGTTTCTCCTTCCTGTCCTTTCAAACCCAGCCGGTCGAAGCAGATGACTCGTCCTGAGCCTGGTTCTGCTGGAGGTTTCTTCATGTTAGTAGAGTTTTTCCTTTCCACTGTTGCCTTTGTGCTTGCTCAGGATGGGAGACAGTGACGAAGTGAAAATTCAACACAATCTGCTGGCTTCCTTAAATAACTTTTACTAATTGGCTTTTATTTTATTTTTTATGTATGTGAATATTTTTGTAAAGTGCCATGAGATAATTTGTGGGCTGATGTTCTGCCACTGTGCTGGCAAACCACATCTGCATTGTCAAAGGGTCATCATTCTTTGAGGTATGCAAGCTGAGTGTGTGTGGAGTATATGGGCCAGATCTGGACCATACAGATTATGCTATGTGTGCAACATTAGGCTGACATATGTTGCCAGTGCTGAAACTGTTCCTGGCCAGCACCAACTATCCTGGTCCTGGCTGATACATGGACCACCTCTGGAAAACTACATCTGGGCCACCAAAAGGCCATCATCTTTGCTCTATGTGAGCCGTTAGCGCTTTGTGTGGGCCAGAACTGTGCCAGGCCAACTGTGCTTTCAGTTTGCGTTTTAATTTCTTTATCTTTGTACATTGTTTTTAATTCAAGACAATAAGTTGTGCAATATACTTGGTTATAATTTCTTGTACAACTAAAAACATTATAAAGTCAAAGTGGAGATAACATACTCTATTAGACACAAAAATTTAAAAAATTTAAATAAACTACCTGTTTCATGTAGGCGTAACACATGGTCTCTGCCACACGTTTCCCCTCATCGTAGCATGCTCGAGGACCAATTGGGTTCACGTGTCCCCAGTATTCCTCATTTTGAGGATGTACCTCTGGATCTAAGAAACCAAAAATGTATGAGATAGTTGTAGTTTTAAAGTTTGTTCTACAAAAAGAATGCAATGCAAATATGCAAGCTTGCTTATCTTGTTTATTTCCACATAGACAGAAGAAAAAAAATCAGATGGTATTCAAGGTGTCAGTAGATGAGTTAAAAAATGTCTCGAGGCACATTACATAAAACAAGTTACCGCTACAATGTGTTAACATGGCATATGTTGTCTTAGCATACTCATAAACACAGTAATCTGATATTTCAAAATGCTTTACCCAAACACAAGTAAACTGTGCTGCTGAAGAGTACTCAAAAATAAATTAATTTGATCAGTGTGGCGTCTCTGACAACAAAGACACAAAAACAGCATCACATGATAAAATCAGTATGTGACATTTTAATTTCACAGAAAGTAAATACCACTGGCTGTTTAAACATGAATCAGTAATAATTAAGTACCGGTACACACACACACATGTGCTCATGCCTTACACAGCTCCAGTAACTGTTTACCACATAATTTAGTTAATAAATGTATAGATTCAGTATTCATCTGTACACTGGCTGGCTTGGATGTATTGTTTTTAATGTGGTCTTAAAAAAGAAAAAAAAGAATAGTACAAAATTTATGGAAATGTTATAATTTAAAAAAGAAGATTCTCTTATCTGCTTGTTTATTCAGTCACCATCTGTCAACGTAGACAAGTTATAAAAGGTTATAAAAGACCATTAACTGAACTTTTATCAACTTCCAAAAAAAAAAAAAAAGTTGCCAATTGATCTACCTGCCTAAAAAAATAACTGACAGTTAATGTTGTGTTTTCCCTGCTTGTCTAGCCAACATTAGCTGTGAAAATGGGACAATCATGAAGAAGTGAGTCAGCCAGCTCTTTGACGCAATGTGGCTGTGGACAGGGCTGCCAACCTTCACATATTAACTGTGAGACTCCATTTAGCCTTTTCACATGTTGTCACACCACAGCTCCATTTTTTAAAGAAAAACTGGTAATGGTGTGGCCTGAACAGAGACAGGGTGCAAGAAAGAAAGAAAGAAAGTGGAGAGAAGCATTGAACCATTAGGTTACAGGCTCTGTGTCAGAAACTTCATCTTCTGACTTCTTCATTAAAGATTCTTGGTTTAAAATAATATTTGACAAAACCATATCGGTTTGTGCTAAATTTTGACTTTTACTTCATAGAAACTTACTGTTCCAATTTTTAATTAAACATTGCATTCCATCTCTTGGCAGCTTTTTGACCACAAAATATTGTCAGTAAAAATATTTCTAAATATGATCATAAAAATACAAGTAAGGTTAAATCACAAATATAGCCCACTGGCAAGTGAAAGTGAATGAATATGAAAATTATGATTGTGGCTTTTTGTATTAGATTCAAACTTTGAAAAACAAATACAAAGTT
This sequence comes from Garcialebias charrua, assembly GCA_038048925.1. Classification (NCBI taxonomy): domain Eukaryota; kingdom Metazoa; phylum Chordata; class Actinopteri; order Cyprinodontiformes; family Rivulidae; genus Garcialebias; species Garcialebias charrua. The sequence continues at coordinate 4,328 of JBBPBX010053396.1, read as the reverse complement.
ATCTGCATAGAAACACCATCCACATATTTAAGCAGAAAGTTATCATGGCAGACTAAATGCCACGATAGTTGTTGATGTCTGTGAAAGTTTTCGCAGATGTTTAAAATGTCAAAGAATTAAAGTAGGAATAAAGACCCAGGTGCCTTAGCTTTAGAATGGATTTGATGCAGCTGACTACACTCTTATACTGAACGCTGGTGGCTTGGTTGATCTGAATAAACTTTTGTTTGTGCAGTATGTATACCAGCACATTCCTCCAGCATCCTGTTTATAAAGTTAGTAGAAAAAGACAAGCACCAGTTCAGAGTATGTGAAACACTTAAACCAGATTAATTTTTTCCACATAAACTGGGACACTTCCTCAACAAGCCAAAAGCATCAAGTGATGCAGATTTCTTCATAAACAAACACAAAATACCCTTACACAGTCTCTAAATATTTTTTTGTTAACACAGTGCCATGCATACTTTTTATTGCAATTTAATCATATGATGGTGGTTGTGACAATAAAATACTTAGATATGCAAGTTTCTTTGCTACCCCATATTTTTTATCAACAGCCTGTAAGTGAAAAAGTGTTTGAAGAGCGAACCAGCTCTTAGCTAGCCTGGCCCTCGCCATTCCTACGCAGCTCCGCTCAATTCTCATTTCCCTTCACTGCTGGGTCTGGGACTTCTCCCATAGACAAGGATTTCTCCAGTAGATTTTTGACTGGACCAATCAGAGAACAGAAGGGGCAGAGTTTTTGGCCCCTAACCCACGCCCCCACCTGTCCCAGCGCGCAGCCAGCGAGCATTCGCATGTTCTCATTCAAAGCGATGCAGGACTGTTTTATATGTGACACAAATGTATTAAATTCCCCTTCTTAATCCCTTATCTGGAGTTTTCTTTTGTTTTTTTGCCAAAAGTCAAGTGATCGCTCCCTCCTCCTCCTCCTCTCCCTCCGCTGATGAGGAAATGTCTGAGGTTGTCACGAGAGAATTAAACTCGGGTTTTACGTTGCTGCCCGAGTCCCTGCAGATTTTCTGGTCTTCTGGTGTGCTGGACCAGCGCTCCATGGTTTTATTTTATTTTTTAGAACGTTTTATTAACATATAAACACAGAATATGCAGCGGCAGCGAGAGAAAATGCAGCAGGAGGCGGAGCTGATGTCAAGTTCACCAGAGCACGGGAAGCAGACCATATATGGCTCTGAGGGGGAGGGAGCAGAATGCTTTTCCCTGTTCAAAATTTTTCTAAGATCCAATGGTTTTGTTCCTCAGCAGAGGCCACGCCTCCAGCAAGAATCGGTTCTCTATGGAGAAACTCCAGACCCTAGTACGAAGCGAAGTGAAGGACAAGGGTCTGGTTTTAACCAGGCTAGCTCTTAGCCCACTCCCTACATAAAATAACTGGGACACCCTTACCTCTAAGCTTGAACATGCAAATCATAAAGGTAACAGGGAAAGAGGTAAAATGGGATTTAGCCTTTTAAAAATATTGAGTAAAAATCCTTCTTACCTCCATAAACCTCTGACGTAGAGGCCAGTAGAAGTCTTGCTCCCACACGTTTCGCCAGCCCTAAGAAACAACAGAGTGAAACTAATTCTCTTTATGCAAAACACTAATCAAAGGCCTTCAGCCTGATATGCTATACAGCCAAAAATAAAGATAAACCTAACCAGCCTGATATGCTATACAGCCAAAAATAAAGATAAACCTAACTGCATTTGTGTTTTATTGTGAAGAAGTTTATAGTAAAAAAATAATAATAATTTAAAGGGAAAAAATCATTACCATCAAAAAAGTATGGTCATGGCAGCACACTGAACCCCTTTGTGTGCATACAGAGTTTTCAGCATATGACAAACGTTATTTTTATTCTAAAGTTTATACAAATAGTCAAACAACTATTAAGTGGTCAAACTTTTAGCTCAACGTAAACAGCTATTTTTGACTGTGGGAAGTCCACAGCATTTAGGCAGCCTTTTTTAGGTCAATGGGGTCTCTTAAAGTTGTGTTAATGAGCATCACGCTGACAGGATGGATCTATTCCATTCAGTTCAGTTTATTTCTACAGCGTCAAGTCACAACAGAAGTCGTCTCAGGCCTCTGAACAGAAACATTCACATATGCAAAATAATAATTTAACATTATTTATCAACTCCATCACAGAATTCTCATCTTGAGCATGAAGGTGACAGTGGAAAGGAAAAACTCCCTCATGAGGAAGAAACTTTTAGCAGAACCAGGTTCAGGACAAGCGATCATCTGCTTCAACTGGCTGGGTTTCAAAGGAATAGATACACAATGGCAGGTCAAGAATCCCGTTAAGATAGAAATAATATCAAATGAAAACTATTCAATTTTAACAATTCATTTAAGGAAATGAGGTCATTTTGTCCTCCAGTAGTCGAAGCCTATAGCAGCATAACAAGCCAACCCTAACTATAGGATTTATCAAAAAGGAAAGTCTTAGAACTGGACAATGTGTCAGCTTAATGGACATAAACTGGAAGTTGGTTCCACAAGAGAGGAGCCTGATAACTGAAAGATCTTCCTCCCATTCTGCTTTTGGAAACTCTAGCAACCACACGTAAGATTCTTTTCTCACGATTTTATTCAGAGATGACTAGGAGTGTTTGGCAAATTATCTTTTTCATTCCTGTTTCAGTTATCTGCTAACTTTGTCTAAAATGTGCATTTTGTTGTTCTCAAATGAGCACCCTGTTGTTCTGTTGCTGTTGGTAGAGTTCAGCTCCTGATGGAAAACATTTTTTTAATGTTCTTTATTTAGTTTCCTTGCTTCTCTGACCTGAGTGCATTGTTTTAGATGACAAGCTGTTGCATCAGAATATTACTGAGTATTAGGTGCACAGTGATCAAAGTGATTGGTTAATAAATGAGAACTCGTTTTGTTTCAGTAAATGTTCTTTTCCGTCTTTGCTCTGCATCTTGTGGTATGAGGGCAAAGCTTGGGCCAGTTCTCAGTTAAAATGCCTCTCCAGTGTTTTTGTGCTTCTTTTCCTTCCTCTCAAACGTTGCGTGGATGTTATAAGCTCGACAATGTAGGATTAAGATGACCCTCACCTTGTACTCCAGCAGGTGGTGAGAATCATATTAAATATTGATCCAGGTGTGGTTTTGATACTTTGATGCTCAGGCTTCTGCTGTGTTCAGTGTGGACTTAACATTACAAGATAGACAGAAATTTGCTACTTACCGGTATGAAATATATTTCTATCAGTATTACATTACACCCATTATGTTCCATTATTTGTATTCACTTAATTCTGCCTTATAATGTGAAATGTGACACTAGGCAGAACGTTTTTCTCTCGGGCTTTGTTTTCACTAGGGAACAGTTACACGCCTGCATATACAACAGACATAACACTGAATGATTGACATACAGAGCTGATTGTTGACAGAAAGGAGGGCCACGTGGTAGTGTAGGTGGTTCCAGGGCGGTCCTGAAGCAGTCCAAGGCGGTTCCAGGTTCCAGGAGGCGGTGACGACATCCAGGGTTTTATAACCGTGGCCCTGCCTTTGAAGATGTGTGTGTGGACTGTGCTTGGAGTCAGGTCTGTTGGTTGCTGTAAGGTTTATTCTTATAATGTACAATAAACCTGCATAAAATTTGCACATTCGTTTCAGAGCTTCCTTCAACCTTTTGAATTCGCAACAATTTGGTGACCGCCGACGTTGGAGGTTGTGAAGGGAGACGATTTGGAGGGTTTCCCCCCACCGACAGAGACGAGCACGCGCGCAGTCAACAACCGGTGATTCGCAGAGGTGAGCAGAACTCCCCTTACACGAAACGTCTGCGTTTGGACACACTAAATTATTTGTTGACTGAGGGCTGTTTGTCTCCAGGTGGGCCAGTGGTTTATAATGTTAGCAGCTAAAAGTAAAAAAAAAAACGTGAACTACTGTTGGTATTTCATTTGAATGTGCATTTTTTGCGGTTTTTGTACATGTAAGTAAGGTGAAGAGCACATAAGTCCCACACACGCGTAGGGATAATTTACGAGTGCCTTAAGTTTGCCCTTCCCCCACATCCCCCTTCTATGAGCTCCGGCCTGTCGGCTGGGAGACACTTTTCCTTTGGACTCCGGGAAACTGTGGGGTCGAGGCTTGATCGTGAACTCCGGGCCTCTGTCGCCGTCGAGTCACAGGGCTTTCATCCGACACACGGTTTTGCCGTAAGAGTGGGTTGCCGCTCCGGGGTCACAGGTTGCCGTGCGTGTGATTAGGTCACACCCGGGACTGTGATCGCTGTCAGAGTCACATTTTTCCTCCCCTTCCCAGTTAAAGTTGATTGCCGTATTTTCCGGTGTATAGGTCG
>JBBPBX010053395.1:12426-23856 GCA_038048925.1 Garcialebias charrua | reverse complement strand
AATGGTTCATGGCAGGTTTGAATGAGAAAACCACTGTTCTCCAAAAAGAACATGGCTGCTCGTCTGCAGTTTACTAAAGATCACATGGACAAGTCAGAAGGCTGTTGGAAGAATGTTTTGTGGACGGATAAGACAAAATAGAACTTTTTGGTTGAAATGAAAATTGTTGTGTTTAGAGAAAGGAAAACTCTGCATTTCTGCATAAGAACCTTATCCCATCTGTGAAACATGGTGGTGGTAGTATCATGGTTTGGGCCTGTTTTATTGCATCTGGGCCAGGATGACTTCCCTTCATTGATGGAAAAATGAATTCTGAATTATATCAGAGAATTGTAAAGGAAAATGTCAGGACATCTGTCCATGAACTGAATCTCGAGAAGGTCTCCAGTCTCTTCGGTGGCTTGAGTACAGGTCCCTCTTGTAAAGGAGTCCTCGTGGCTCAATGAGGCTAGGCTGTATAAATAAAGGTTGAATGAAAGTGGGTCATGCAGCAAGACAATGATCAAAAGCACATGCATTGTTCTACCAAAGAATGGTTCAAGAAGAAGAATGTTCATATTTTGGAATGTCCAGGTCAAAGTCCTGACCTTAATCCAATCCAGATGTTGTGGAAGAACCAGAAGCAGCAGTTAATGTGAGGAAACCACCAACATCCAGAGTTGAAGCTGTTCTGTATGGAGGAATGGACTAAAATTCCTACAAGCGAGCAGAACTGATCAACAGTTACCAGAAACATTTAGTTTCAGTTATTGCTGCCCGGGGTGGGGGGGTTGTCACACCAGGTACTGAAAGCAAAGGTTCACATACTTTTGCCACTCATGAATATGTAATAATGGATCATTTTCCTCAATAAATAAATGACCAAGTATAATATTTTGTCTCGTTTGTTTAACTGGGTTCATTTTGTCTACTGTACTTTTAGGACTTGTGTGAAAATCTGATGTTTTTAGTCAAAGTCAAGTCAAAGTCAACTTTATTGTCAGAACTGCAATATGTACAGGACATACACAGGATTGAAATTGCGTTTCTCTCAGTCCCTCGGTGCAACAGTAACCATTTAAACACTAAAACATTTAATAAACATAAGCATAAAATAATAAAAGTGTAATACTGTCCTGAGTTTTTGCATAGTAGTATAAAAAGTATAAAAAGTATATCTATAAAATAAACTGAAGGTTCTAGCATTGACATTTGCAAAGAGTGGCAAAGCAGCATATGAGTTAATGTACACAGTATATGTATGAGGTAGTTGATGTTGGTATAGAGGCAAAGTGGCATATGCAGTAAGGCACATTGGGCATCCTTAAATAAGGCTAGTCAGAGAATACTGTATATGTATCAGCAGTAGTGTAGATATAAAAGTAGTGTAAATGTAAACAGTAGTAATAAATGTAAACAGTAGTAATAAATGTAAACAGTGAATGTAAACAGTAGTATGACTATAGGCAGTAATGTAATACAAACATTAGTGCAAATATGAGAAGTAGTGCAAACTGAATGAGCACATGACCGAGAGTTTAGTGAATAACCCGTTTGATGACACAGAGTCCAGTGTTAAAAACTTTGTGTTGAGTGGTAATGTGTGAGAAAGTTTTTTGTGTTAAGGCAGTTCAAATGGGAGGGGAGGCAGAGCAGGCAGAGTGTTTAGCATTCTGACTGCCTGATGAACAGAGCTGTCTCTCAGTCTGCTGGTTCGAGCCTGGAGACTCCTCAGTCTCCTCCCTGATGGCAGCAGTCTGAAGCAGCTGTGTAGTGGGTGTGTGGGATAAAGTTAAGGTCAACTTTCAAGCACCAGTGTGTGTGTGTGTGTATGTGTGTGTGTGTGTGCGTGCGTGCGTGTGTGTGAGTACACATGTACAGAAGTCCCTTGCTACTTTGCGGTTCAACTTTCGCAGACCTGTTCTATCGGGATGTTTTCAAAATAAGATTAGACATGACACACAGTTGGCTGATTGTGGATAAGTCGCACGATCAGTATGGAATTTTTATTTAAAATAAATTGTTTTGAATTATTTCGGGTCGGGGAGGAGGTCCTGCCCCAAGTGGAGGAGTTTAAGTATCTCGGGGTCTTGTTCACGAATGAGGGAAAACTGGAGCGTGAGATCGATAGGCGGATAGGTGCAGCATCCGCAGTGAAGCGGGCGCTGTACCGGTCTGTCGTGGTGAAGAGAGAGCTGAGTCAAAAGGCAAAGCTCTCAATTTACCGATCGATCTACGTTCCCACCCTCATCTATGGTCATGAGCTTTGGGTTGTGACCGAAAGAACAAGATCTCGGATACAAGCGGCTGAAATGAGTTTTCTCCGCAGGGTGTCTGGACTCTCCCTTAGAGATAGGGTGAGAAGCTCAGTCATCCGGGAGGGACTCGGAGTAGAGCCGCTGCTTCTCCACATCGAGAGGAGCCAGTTGAGGTGGCTCGGGCATCTGGTTAGGATGCCTCCTGGACGCCTCCCTGGTGAGGTGTTCCGGGCATGTCCCACCGGGAGGAGACCCAGAGGAAGACCCAGGACACGCTGGAGGGACTATGTTTCTCGGCTGGCCTGGGAACGCCTTGGGATTCCCCCAGAGGAGCTGCTTCAAGTGGCTGGGGAGAGGGAAGTCTGGGCCTCCCTACTTAGGCTGCTACCCCCGCGACCCGACCCCGGATAAGCAGAAGAGAATGGATGGATGGATTATTTCGCACTTGCTGCATCTTTGTGCAGCCCACACTGCAGGAGGAAGCTTCTCTTGCAGTGTGTCATATCTTCTCTCTGCAGCAGAGAAGTGGGCGTGGCCAAGAGCGCTGGCAGGTGGCAGAGAGCATAAATCATGACATGCTGTGCTCTTTTAGAGCGTTTTGAGTTTAAATACATTGTTTGGAATGTTGCAAGAGTGAGAAAGGTTTAAAATGCCTAATATATACCTGTATATAAATACTAACATAAACTACTACTTACTACTACAGTAAATACTAAAACAAACTACTACTTACTACTACCGTAAATACTAAAACAAACTACTACTTACTACTACCGTAAATACTAAAATAAACTCCTACTACTACTTGTGTACATAATTTTGTTCCATCTCATACACCATATGAGATGGTAATGACAATAAAGTTTACTTGAGCTTGGACTACTACCGTAAATACTAAAATAAACTCCTACTACTACTTGTGTACATAATTTTGTTCCATCTCATACACCATATGAGATGGTAATGACAATAAAGTTTACTTGAGCTTGGACCACTGTATCCCTACTTCGCAGTTTTTCACTTATCATGGGGGGCAGGGTACAGAACCCCTCGCAATAAACCAGGGACTACTGTACAGATATAATAAAGTGGTGTTTTTCTTTCCTGATTTTTTTCTTCTTCCTCTGAATGTAGTGAATTCTGTTTACCCTGCAGAAAATGTTTGGAGTGTGCGTGCATCCGAAGTTTGGAGGCTGGTTTGCCATCAGAGCTCTGCTGGTGTTTGTGGACATAATGGTGGGCCCTGAGCTGGTGCAACCATCTCCTCTGGACTGTGTTCCTTCTAGAGAGGCCAGAATTCAGCTGCTCGAGGCCTTTAACTTTCATTGGCAGGTACACCATCTATTTACATTTAATCATATACCTTAAGTGATAGTGTTCCTTACTAAAATACACTTTAAGACATCCAGTGTTCCTTGCAGCAATATTTTCTGCTACCCTTCATGTTTTAGACTGAAATTGTCTTGTGCTGAGAAGGAACAGTTACATACAGTATGGTCAACCTTGTAGCCAGAATACATAGATATTATCTGAATTTTTTCTGTCCAGTTCTAATTTTGATTTACCACCACACCAGTTTTTAAAGTGTTAAAGCATTCTAAACTAGATTATGATTGCTTTTTCTCTTTTGTATCATAAGGACTGGAGCTTCAGAGACGTTGTGCCTCCTTTGTGGACTTACTCAGAGAAACAGAAGGAGTATTTCTCCACTCGCCCAGATGAGCGTTTCGCTCTGCTCACGTCGTGGGGCTTCCTGCCGAGTGAAGATGAGCCCCCTGAGCTCAGCTCTGACACATACAGCCAGATGAACAAACTCAGCTGATGGAGAAGAGGAGCTCAAATGTACAAGTGCTGCTTTTTATCTCAAACTTCTTCTGTTTGAGTAACAGCTGATGTATAGTATTTTTATTTATTTAAATCCTGATTGTTCAGCTGCACACTGATAGCAAAACTAACTGATGTAAAGTTCTGGTGAAGATTATTTTGAGCTAATGTTGGACATACAGTATTTTTATGTTTAATTTCATACAACTGCTGTTATATATTTTTATAAATACTTGGGTTGTACAACAACGAATAAAATAAACATTGAATCAAACATACTCAGAGTTTTCCAACTGACACCACTGGTGCTTTTATTGTTAGATATTAGACAAATTTAATTAAAGCATTTACAGGTGCTGGCTGTAAAATTAGAATATCGTGAAAAAGTCGATTTATTACAGTAATTCCATTCAAAAGTGAAACTTGTATATTATATTCATTCATTACACACAGACTGAAATATTTCAAATGTTTATTTATTTTAATGTTGATGATTATAACTGACAACTAATGAAAATCCCAAATTCAGTATCTCAGAAAATTTAAATATTGTGAAAAGGCTCAATATTGAAGACACCTGGTGCCACATTCTAATCAGCTAATTAACTCAACACCTACAAAGGCCTTTCAATTGTCTCTGTCTAGTTCTGTAGGCTACATAATCATGGGGAAGACAGCAGACTTGACAGATGTCCAAAATACGACCATTGACACCTTGCACAAGGAGGGCAAAACACAAAAGGTCATTGCTAAAGAGGCTGGCTGTTCACAGAGCTCTGTGTCCAAGCACATTCATAGAGAGGCGACGAAAGGGAAAGATGTGTTAAAAAAAAGTGTACAAGCAGTAGTGATAACTGCATCCTGGAGAGGATTGTGAAGCAAAACCCATTTCAAAATGTGGGGGAGATTCACAAAGAGTGCACTGCTGGAGTCAGTACTTCAAGAACCACCATGCACAGACGTGTGCAAGACATGGGTTTCAGCTGTCAATAGATGGACCATGCAAAGATAAGTCACATGCAAAAAGGTTCTGTGGAAGTCCTTCTCTCCTCCTCCAAATATTGTCCCTAGTCAGTGGGGCTGCGCACTGAAAAAAACCCTCTCCCCAGAAACAATCATTTATTCAACAGAATAAATAAATGCCCATGTGGACAGTGCACGTTACAATATCTCCAGACAGCTCTAGCGCACGCACAACACCAGCAGGTGTCTGAACTGCTACATTTCAGACATAATAAATAAAAAGCTTACTGTAAAAATGTATTTAAAATACAATGATAGAAGTGTTAGATGCGTTATTCACATTATACGTCACGTTTCAAAACAACAGCGCTAATTTGTCAAAATAACAGTGATCAAAATGTCAAAGAAACTGTCCAATTTACTTTAATAAAAAATAGATGTGGATGGATGGTTGGATGGCTGAATGGATGGATAGATGGATGGATGGACAACAGCATATTGAAGCGTTCAGGTGCTTCAAACAGTGCCACGAGACTGGAGCAGGAGTGAAGAAGTGTTCAGCTCAGAACTGTGAAGTGAGGGGAGGGAGGAGGGTGGTTCAGGACACCTGACAGAACGGAGATGCTCAGTCACACACAACCTGCTGTTCTTCTCCAAAATAGAAATTTTGTTGTTTACAAATGTGGGTAAATGTTGATTTATAACAACCTGTTAAAATACACCAAAATGTAGGAAATGGCATCTCTGTTATTCAAAAATTTCTGTGAGACAACCCACGAACCCGCCTGCCCGCTTTTCAGGTGTAGGCTAGCCTGTATAGGTTGAATGAATGAATGAATCATATTCTGAGACCATCGTATATTGTGACCGTAGGGGGCGCTGTTGCATTTTGACATCTTACTTTGCAATACCTGATAAAACACTATCATATTCTGTGACCATGTATATTTTCATAATAGTCATTATATTAGTGGTCAGATGTTACTTTTTAGTCCCTAGAGGAAGTAGAATCAGCAGAAAAGTTTGGCTCAAGTATTTATTGTTTTCCTATAAGTTACAGTACAATATCTGATAATGATTATGATGGAAATATATTGTCACAGAAATGACAGTGTTTACCAGGTATTGCAAAGTATGATGTAAAATGCAACAGCGCCCCCTACGGTCACAATATAGGATGGTCACAGAATATGGTGTAACACCGGCATCAATCAGTTTACAAATTAAGCCAAGGGCACAGTGCAACTTTTTAGTGTACTGTAATCTATAAAATTATGAAAATGGGACCTCTTCTATGGAGTTCAATTTGTTTCACAATTATTCTATTAAAAAAAAAAACTAACCTCAATTACATAAAATAAAATTGTGATCAAGACATTTTGAATTGTATTTTGTTAAACAAATAAAAGTTTTGCTTAAAAAAACTTTTTTAAATTAAAATCACAAATTTTTGTGTCATGAAGTGAAATAATTATTTGCGCATGTCAGAAATCTTTGCTTGCTATTCTAAGTTTTTGTTTGTCATTCAAAGTTTTGCTTGCGATTCTCACATGACGTCGTGGGCAGAGCCTAAAATAGCAACAACAACAAAAAGATTTCTGATGTGTGCAAATAAAAGTTTATGTTTTGCAAATAACTTTTTAAGTTCACAAGAGAAAATTTTGTTATTTAATTTAAAAAAAAAATTTTAAGTTTTTATTTAAAAAAAAGAAGAAATTGTTACAATTCCAAAAGTTTTGATTATAATTTTATTTGACTTAACTGAGGTCAGTTTTTTTTCATTGAATAATTGTGAAACAAATTTAACTCTTCTGCGAACCAGACCCTAAACTTACTTAAAGTCTGGATAGAGTTTTTTTCCCCTTCACGTGTACACTTTTATTGGACAGGAGCAACTTCATTGGTTATTACTTGTACATACATTCATTATCATCTTCGAATCCAATTCAAAATTCTCATGTATGTCTACAAATCACTGAACAGTCTCGCCCCCGCCTATCTCTCAGATCTGATACACCCATATGTCCCTCCACGTGCTTTGAGGTCAGAGGATCAGGTACTCTTAATAGTTCCAGAAACTCGCCTTAAGCGCAGGGGTGACAGGGCGTTCTCTGTAGCAGGCCCAAGACTCTGGAACGAGTTACCGCTGCTCATCAAACAGGCCCCCTCCCTCTCGGTTTTCAAATCCCGGTTAAAAACTCACTACTACTCCATTGCTTTCAATGCCAGCTGATTTGTATTGGATCGTTTGATTTATGATCTGCAATGTTTTTATGTTTTTCGTGTTGTACTTCATTGTCTGTGTTGCCTGTTGCGTGTTTGTTTGTCCAGCACTTTGGTGTGGACTTGTTCCTGTTTGAAGTGCTTTATAAATAAAATGGTATGGTATGGTATGGTATTATATATATTATGGTAGTTCAGGGTGAGTTATTTTTAATTCTAAATGAATATTCTTGTTGGACTTTTATTTAAGTGCTATTCTCCTTCAAGATACATTTACCTAACGCTAGAATAAATGCAATGTACATTATGCAGCAAAGGAAGTTAGAAGATCGGACATATATCCATTATGGAGAGATGATAGGTTTTGGACGGGCAATGTGCTCCCTATTGCATAAGCCAGGGATGTCAAAGTCAAATACATGGAGGGCCAAAAAAACAAATTTGCTACAAGCCAAGGGACGGACTGGTTCAATGTTTATTATAAGGGGGTGATATAAGAATTTTTTTTCTTCTTTCTGCACTCTTTTCATTCAATGTTTTCTTTTTGATTAATTTGTTTTATTTTATCTCTTTTAAATGAATGAATCTTCTTCTTTCTGCTTTTCCCTTTTGAGGGGTCGCCACAGTGAGTCATCCTCCTCCACCTCACTCTGTCCTCTGCATCCTCTGTCCTCACTCCAACTACCTTCATGTCCTCTCTAACTGCATCCATATATCTCCTCTTTGTCTTTTTCCTGGCAGCTGCATTTCTAACATCCTTCTACCAATATACCCACTGTCCCTCCTCTGGACATGTCCAAACCATCTCAGTCTGGCCTCCCTAACTTTATCTCCCAGTTGTTCAACATGTGCTGTACCTCTGATGATCTCATTCCTGATCTTATCCATCCTTGTCACTCCTAAGGAGAACCTCAGCATCTTCATTTCTGCCACTTCCAGTTCTTTCTCCTGTCTTTTTGTCAATGACACCGTCTCCAGACCATACAATATAACTGTCTTGTAAACTTTTCCTTTGACCTTTGCTGACACCTTTTTGTCACAAATCACTCCTGAAACTTTTCTCCATCACTCCATCCTGCTTGGACTCTCTTCTTCACCTCTTTACCACATTTCCCATTTTCCTGGACAGTGGACCCCAAGTACTTGAAGTCCTGCATCTTTGTGACCTCTGCTCCTTGTAGCCTCACTGTTCCACTGGCCTCCCTCTCATTCACACACATGTACTCTGTCTTAGTACTTCTTTTAAATGAATGAATAAATGGATTAAATAAAATATTAAATAGCTTTACATCTGCTAAGTTCTTGGCATAAATCAACACAGACATGTTCCCGATTTTAGTACTGTATTTTACATTGTTTTATAATGTAGCTGTTTATGTTTTTTTAACACAGTTTTCTTGTGATTTTTAATTAATATGCTTTTTTATGATTGTTGGCTGCAAGTATCAAGCTGCAAAATCCTTCATTTTCTACAGCTGATAGCTGTTGGTCATTAATTATGATGAAGTTTAACAACTTATCGGTGAACATTTGAGCTCCGTGGCTTCAGCAGTGTGTTTTTATTTTTCAATCCGGGGCGGGCGTTCTGATTTTGGTCAGCCGCTCTCAGCCTGTCCCTCCTACGAGACGGTCAGACAGCGGGTCGGACTGGATGCAGCTGGCCGCGGTCGGTCTCCCTGTTTCGGTTCAGCGAGAGTGGCGTCCCGCTGAAGCCCCGGAGCACAAATGTCCAATATAAAACTAACTTGACCGCGGTTTAATGTGGCGCTATGGCTCTACAGACATTGCACGTTGCTGTCTTGCTGTGTTTAGTGTAAAATACTTCCACACAGCGGACATGTTACGATGAAAAGTTGGCTAGCTGTTAACTAAAGTGCTACTCACTCAATCCACACGCTGTAGCTGGCTGTAAAATGAAAGGGATTTCCTGAATGTGAGGCAGGTCTTGATGTCTATGCGCAGCATTATTACTCTGGGTTCATGAGACACGACTCCGGATCAGATTGGCCCCACCCCTACTACTACTGTTGCATTGTGGGGAATGTAGTGTTGGTACGTGACCGGAGGGCTTATTATGTTGTTTTTCTGGCAAAATACAAAAATAATAATAATAAAATAAAATAAATAATTTTAGTACATGTTATTATGTGTCAGAGGAGGGCTTAGAATAGGAAAAATAATAATAATAATTTTTTTTTTTACCAAAAGGGCACTTGGGGGCAAGGAGAAAAAGGGGCAGGTGCTCAAGCCCCCATAGCCCCCCCCCTCTGCACGTCCCTGAGGTCCAGTGTCAAGTTTCCACAGTCAGTGATGTTTGGGGTGTCATGTCATTTGCTGGTGTTGATCCACCATGTTTTCTGAGGTCCAAGGTCAGCCGTCTACCAGAAAGTTTTAGAGCACTTCATGCTTCCTGCTGCTGACCAACTTTATGGAGATGCAGATTTCATTTTCCAACAGGACTTGGTACCTGCACACAGTGGCAAAGCTACCAGTACCTGGTTTAAGGACCATGGTGTCCCTGGTCTTAACTGGCCAGCAAACTCACCTGACCTTATCCCCATAGAAAATCTATGGAGTACATGTACTGTGAAGAAGAAGATGTGATACGCCAGACCCAACAATTCAGAAGAGCTGAAGGCCACTATCAGAGCAACCTGGACTCTCATAACACCTGAGCAGTGCCACAGACTGATCGACTCCATGCCACGCTGCATTGCTGCAGTAATCCAGGCAAAAGTTGTTTGTTTATTGTTTAATGAAATTCTATCACTGCTGTTCATTGTTCTTTAGTTTTAGCAGGTCGCTTTCGTAAAATGAGCCCATGAGGTTCAAAAGATTTACCTGACTAAATAAAGGTTGAATGAAAAAAGGAGCCCCAACTAAGTACTGATGCTGGACATGCTCATACTTTTCAGTTGGCCAACATTTCTAAAAATCTTTTTTTAATTGGTCTTAAGTAATATTTTTATCAGTTGTCAGTTATAATCATCAACATTAAAAGAAAAAAAAATTGTGTGTGTGAGAGAGAGAGAGAGAGAGAGAGAGAGGTTGAGGAAAAAATAGCTCTCAAAAACGTTTGCAGTAATTTGAGCAGGTTTCTTTCCAACACAAACAGTAAAATGCAGTTACTCTTGTACTTTTGATCTCAGAACAGTCTTGCTGTTTTACAGTTAACGGCAGAAAAAGTTTTGTTTTGGAAATGAAAATGCATCCTTTGTCCTTGTCTCGAGCTGACCTGTCAGCTCCATGCATTATGCATGTGAGCTGCCTCGGCGACAGACTGACTACTTTCAACTGTGACTCAACCCTCTGTTTGAGACTAGGTACCTGAGAGCAGAAACTCACAACCCAAACACACAACTCCTAGCTTTAGCTGCTTAGATTTGGTTGCAGCTGTTTTTCTCAGCTACAGTGAGAGGTCTGCTGCAACGAGTTAGCGTCAGCTTTCTCTCTCTAGATGTCAGTGTAGTTCTGCTCGGTGTGAATCCTGGAGGTTTGTTCTGCTCTTTCTGGACCATCTGCAAATGTTGAACGCTTGCAAAAGTCCAGCACTGACTGCAGACAACCTGCCATGCATCATTATGTAATCTTTAGCTCTGCAGGCACTTACGGTAGTCATTCTGTAAGTGCTTCAACTTTATTGAGTTACTTGGTAACTTCTGTATCTTTAGGATTGTTTGAACAATTTTCCATCCATTTTGTGTTACTGTACTTTCAACCCTCACATCTCTCTTATTGCATCCCTCTCAGAGTCTGCACCCTCTTCTCCCTGCTGTACCAGTCTATCTGCTTGCTGATTCGGCATTTCTGAGTATGCTGCAGAGAGCCAGAACACAGACTTAATTATGTTTCCACTGATAGTCAATTTCTCCCTTTCCCTCTCCCCTTTTGCTCCATCCCACATCTTTCTCCTATTTTTGTCTCATTTTGACTCAGTTTGACTAAGCAAAAAATAATAAAAAATCAATAATAAATAATCTTTGCTGTTTTTCTTGCAGTTTTTGTCTTACATATCATTTGTCCTTTTCTATTCACTTTAAGGAGGTGAGATATCTGCTGGTGTGGAAAAAAAATCTCAGAAGTGAGTGTTGGTTACCTTTCACAGCTTACAAATAATTATTCTTTTGTGTTGTTTACAGTTGCAACCAGAAGTTTACATACTCCATTTAAAAAAGACACATAT
>JBBPBX010053395.1:0-12335 GCA_038048925.1 Garcialebias charrua | reverse complement strand
ATGAAATCATAATGAACTTATCATAATGAACTTTTTCTGTTTTAGGTCAATTAGGATTACCAAAATGCTTTCTGCAAAATACCAGAATAATGAGAGTGAGGATTTTTAAGGCATTTTTATTACTTTCTTCAAAGTCAAAAGTTTAAATACAGTACACTTCATTAGTATTTGGTACCATTGTCCTTAAACTGTATGACTGTTTTGGATCTCCTTCCACAAGCTTCTCACAGTAGTTGGCAGGAATTTTGGTCCATTCCTCCTGACGGAACCGGTGGAACTGAGCCATGTTTGCAGGTTGCCTTACTCGCACATGCCTTTTCTGCGTTACCCATACATTTTCGATAGGACTGAGATCAGGGCTTTGTGATGGCCACTACAGAACATTGACTTTGTTATCCTTGAGCCACTTTGTAACCAGTTTGGCAGTATGCTTTGGGTTATTGTCCATTTGGCAGGCCAATCGCAAAAGCTACCATTTCTAACCCGGACTGGACCGACCTGGATTAGAGCCTGGCCGGGCCGTTATAATGTGATTAATGGGTGGGGCGGCCCAGTCTCTGGCTTTTAATTAGGTCAGGATCAGTCGCGATTCAATTATATGATAACATGGCCTGCTGTACTTCCACCAGTCGCACGTGGCCATTTCACCATTACTGGCCTTGAAAGAGATAAAAAGTTCCGTTAAGCTTCAGATGGGACTGTATGCCAGGAAGTGATCCATCGCCCAAATGGATGTTCTTTCTGCCGCTGCACTCAGTGGACGTGCGCGGCCGACGACCCAAACAGGTGAGATCCCAAAGCAGTCGTGTGTCAGAGCTGTCAGCGGGTCTCAGTAATTCACAAGAATGCAGGCAGAAACAGGGTTTAGAATAGAAGAATAGAAACAACCTTTATTGTCCCATGGATGGGAAATTCAAGTGTAACATCATCAGCAACAGATAAAAAGATTCACACAAAAATTCCCAAATGTTTAAAAACAACATATAAAGAAATAAGATCATGCTTTTTTATGGTCATGAAAGTACAAATACCTCTCAGCTCCAAGTCTTCTGCCATGTTTATTCAGCTACACGTCCCCGACTGTAAATAATTATGTCGGGTATTTTTCCAGGTTCAGGCCTGTAATTACTGTTAATTCGTTGGGCCAGGTGGGGTTCTGAAATTATGACTGCAGTCGGGCTGGGTTGGATCAGATTCTTTTGGGCCCGAATGCAACTCAATCTGTGTCCAAGCTTTAACTTCCTGGCTGATGTCTTGATGCTTCTTCAGTATTTCCACATAATGTTCTTTCATCATGGTGACATCTATTTTGTGAAGTGCACCAGTCCCTCCTGCAGTAAACCAACCCCACAGCATAATGCTGCCACCCCCGTGTTTCACAGTCAGGATGTTGTTCTCAGGCTTGCAAGCTTCCCCCTTTTTCCTCCAAATGGTCATGATGGCCAAGCAGTTCAATTTTAGTTTTGTCAGACCACAGACATGTCTCCAAAAATTAAGATCTTTGTCCCTGTGTGCATTTGCAAACACTACGGTAATCTGTTTTTTTTTTTTTTTTGAAGTAATGGCTTCTTCCAGAGTGGCCTTTCAGCCCATGTCGATACAGTTTCATTGTGGATATTGACACACTCTTACCAGCTTCAGCCAGCATCTTCACCAGGTCTTTTGCTTTTGTTCTTGGGTTGATATGCACATTTTGGACCAAAGCACGTTCATCCCTGGGACACAGAACCCGTCTCCTTTCCGAGCGATATGATGGATGGACATTCCCATCTTCTTTGTACTTGAGTATAATGAACGAGGCACATTCAGGCATCTGGAAATTGCATCCAAGGATGAACCAGACTTGTGCAAGTCCACAATTCTCTTCCTGGCATGTTGGCTGATTTATTTAGATTTTCCCATGATGTTACACGGAAGCAGTGTGTTTCAGGTGTTACTTACATCCACAGGTGTGTCTCTATCTCCAATCAACTTAGATGTTATCAATAAAACTATTAGAAGGTTCCAGAGACATGACATCAAATGTCCCAAATTGTTAAAGGCATAGTAATCGTAGTGTATTTAAACCTGTGACTTTGAAGAAAGTGATAAAAATTGCCATAAAAAATTATTACTCATTCTGGCATTTTGCAAATAGAAACAGTTTTGATAATCCTAATTGACCTAAAACAGGAAAAGTTTATTCTGATTTCACGTCAGACGGTGTGGAATAATGCACGTGTTTTTTAAAGAGTGTGATTTCAACTATCTTATTCATCTCATGCCTTTGTCTCCTCCAGGCTCGACTACTGCAACTCCCTGTTTATTGGTATCCCTGGCAAAAACCTTCAGAAACTTCAATATATTCAAAACAGTGCAGCAAGGATTCTGTTGAGAGTTCGTAAATTTGAACATATTACACCCATTCTCCATAACCTCCATTGGCTTCCTGTCACCTACAGAATTCAGTACAAAACTGCTCTCATTACCCATCAATGCTTGCACGGCACTTCACCTGACTATCTAAAGGACATTCTTGCACCATATTCATCCACCCGGTCTCTACGATCACAGAACAGTAATTTCCTTCATATTCCTCGGACCAAATTGAGGACCATGGGAGACCGAGCATTCTGTGTGGCTGCCCCCCGCCTGTGGAACTCCCTCCCTGACGACCTGAGAGCTCCACAGTCACTGGTTGACTTTAAAAGCAGCATAAAGACTTTTCTTTTTAAGCAAGCCTATTCTGCCTCCACATGATTTTATCTTTGATCTTAGCTGATATCATTATTGATTTTACTTGATTTTATCACTTGTTTTATTTTATTTATTTTTTAAGCAAGCCTAATCTGCATCCACATGATTTTATCTTTGATCTTAGTCGATATTATTATTGATTTTATTTGATTTTATCACTTGTTTTATTTTGATCTTTGCTTTGTTACACTTTGTAGCACTTTGAGATTTTTATTAATGAAAAGTGCATTATAAATGGAATTCATTATTATTATTATTATTATCATCTCTATGTTGCCCTGTGATTGACTTGTGACCTGTTCAGGGTATACCCTGTCTCTCACACAGTGACCTCTGTAGCCCAAAAAGGAGAAGCGGGTAAAGAAAATAGATGGATGAATGTTACAGATAAAGGTATACTGTAGTGTCATTGCTGCGTTTATTTAAAGAAAAACTCCAGGCAATAATTGCATGCTGCAAAAGCAATCTGCAGCTGAGATAGTTTTGGGCAGAAATGAAAAAGAAAAAAGACATAAGGAGGAAAAAGCTGAGTGGTGTTTGATAGGTTGAAGATCAGTGAAGCGGCGCTATCAGCCCACAAATATCAGCTAACGAGAATGGAGGGAAAGGCGGCAGTGGCAGTGGGAGCTAAGTGGAGGGAGAAAATAACATCTACATTTTAAACACAATATTCATAGTCATATTTCATATTCAATAGTAAGTTTTTCCCCCCGCTGCTCCCTTCTGCAGGGACTGCCACAGCAAGAAAACTCACATCAAAGATTTGGCAATTGTTTTAGACCAGATGTCCTTCAAGGTGCAAATCGGAATCGGAATCGGAATCAGGTTTATTGGCCAAGTATGTTGACACACACAAGGAATTTGTTTCCGGCTGTTCGTGTCTCTCTAGAAAGTGTCTCTCTAAAAATGCTAAAAACTATACAGATACTTTACATAAAAAAAAAACGTACAAATAATACACAAAATACATAAGGATTCACATCACATGGGGGTTGTGAATGGGTTGGGGGTCACGCTGATGGATGTCTGATGATCAGCTGTTGATGATGGTGATGGCCTGGGGGAAGAAACTGTTCTTGTGTCTGACAGTCTTAGTGGACAGAGATCTGTAGCGTCTGCCAGACGGGAGGAGTTGGAACATGTTGTGACCCGGGTGTGTGGAGTCTGTGATGATTTTTCCAGCCCGTTTCCTGGTTCTTGCGTGGTACAAGTCCTGAATGGAGGGCAGTGAAGCCCCAATGACTTTCTCAGCTGTCCTCACTGTTCGCTGCAGCCTGTTCCTGTCCTGCCTTGTGGCTGCTCCAAACCAGACTGTGATGGATGTACACAGGATGGACTCAATGACTGCAGTGTAGAACTGGATCAGCAGCTCCTGAGGCAGGTCCAGCTTCCTCAACTGGCGTAGGAAGTACAGTCTCTGCTGGGCCTTTTTGAGGATGGAGGTGATGTTGTGCTCCCACTTCAGGTCATGTGAGATGGTGGTTCCCAGGAACCTGAAGGACTCTACCGTAGACACGGGGCTGTTGAAGATTTTGAGGGGCAGCAGTTCTGGGGGGTGTCTCCTGAAGTCCACTCTCATCTCTACTGTCTTCAGTGTGTTCAGCTCCAGTTTGTTCAGGCTGCACCAGGACATCAGTCGTTCCACCTCCTGTCGGTACGCAGACTCGTTGTCATCACTGATAAGTCCAATGACTGTAGTGTCATCTGCGAACTTCAGGAGTTTAACAGACGGGTCATTAGAGGTGCAGTCATTGGTGTATAGAGAGAAGAGCAGTGGAGAGAGCACACAACCCTGAGGGGCACCAATGCTGATGGACTGTGAGGAGGACATGATTTTCCCCAACTGCACCTGCTGCGTCCTGCCTGTTAGGAAGCTGGTGATCCACTGACACATGGCAGGAGAAACAGTGAGCTGCGAGAGTCTGTAATGTAGGCTTGAACCCACAACCATAGAATTACAGTAACCACTGGCACTGACCATCAAGCTTAAACATTTTGAAAAATGTATTCTTGTTGACAAAAATAAATCTCTCACAAAGTTGACTAATCTTAAATACTGATGCAAAAATCCTAGCAAAGGTCCTGGCAAGACGACTGTAACAGGTGGTTCCCAAAATTGTCCCACCTGATCAGTTTTTCAAAAAAATCATCAGGCTTTCTTCAATATTAGGCAGCTGCTTAGTGTGTTATACACCCCCAATCTGCCCAGTCACAACCATGATGAAGTCATACTCTCACCAGATGCTGAGCAAGCGTTTGACAAGGTGAAGTGAGGTTTTATCTCGATACTTTAATGATATTTAAATTTGTTCTACTTTTAGAACCAGGAAATTTAGATTCAACCAGTCTTTAATATTCAGACAGTTCAAGAGTGGTTCCAGTCGAGTGACCCTGTCTAATTTAATGGGCAGTGTAGCATGAAGATGCGTTCCCCTGACTATGACCTCTGACCCTTGAATTGTTTATCAGACTCACCATGAACTGTTTTCTTTAAACATCAAAGTTCATGCTCAATAATCCAGGTAAAACATACAACAATGTTAAGTCAGGTCCTCTGGACAGTTTCATTGTGTTGAAATATTTTGTCCTTCATCCAAAAGACTTCATCAGTCCGTGGAGCCACAACAAACTCAGTCTTATAAATAGCACTTTCACATAGTACCAGTTTGATGGTGCTAAGATGGTTTCTGGAGTCCCCGCTGACTTGTCTGTGGCAGCCATGGCCAAAGTGGTTGGCTGCAGAAGGTTGTAGGAGACAGAGTCCTTAAAACCAGTGAATAAATGCGAGGTATTGGAGTTCATTGCACATGCAGAACACACCGATGATCCAGTCCATTTCATCCTACCAAAGACCAGCACGGTAAACAAAACCGGTAGATGGTCTGATAAAAGAGTTCCACGGATTTTCAGACTTGACATATTTATCCCATAATGCCTGGTACCCACCGGACCCTTGTCGGGCGGCTGAAGCGGCCGGTTTACATTCAAAGTCTATGAGACACGTCGAGGCACGGCGAACCGTGAAGCGGCGCGTTTTGAGTGATTGAAGCGGCGCGGCGGCACGCGGCAGTTCCTTTCCACGCACGCGCGCGTCCGAAAGCAACCTACGCGTCGAGCTACGTCGAGCCGCCAACGTCATAAAATT
Source organism: Garcialebias charrua (assembly GCA_038048925.1). Lineage (NCBI taxonomy): Eukaryota > Metazoa > Chordata > Actinopteri > Cyprinodontiformes > Rivulidae > Garcialebias > Garcialebias charrua. The sequence goes on along the minus strand of JBBPBX010053395.1, from coordinate 6,454 downwards.
CGATCTCTGGTGGCTCGACGCGTCCAGCAAACAGTCGGGAGAGCCTCTGCTATGTGATTACACAACGACAACGGGACTTTTTTTGGACTTTTTAAACTTACCCGATCGTGCCTCCATGAATTGGAACCAAACTCCGGTAAGAAACGTGGCATTTTAAACAGTTGCTGCTGTCTGCTCAGCGTACGATCACCCCAAACATAAAAAACGTTTTAATCTCAACAAAGACTGTCTGAGATGCAGTTCGGCTCGTAGAAAACCCACTCCAGTAGGAGCGGGGGTCACGTGTTGCTGATTTTATCTGCCAGCAGCATGAAAACACAACAACTGATGACCCTCTGCCTCCCCCTAGTGCGCGTCATCAGACGCGTCCCAGTGGGTGCCCGGCATCAGTGACAAGCGGCCAAAAGGGGGCGGCAGGAGTGTTCTGACAATTTAGGTGTGGACCCAGCATAAGACAGCACAAGATCCAATGTGTGTCCTTTTTCATGAGTGGTACCAGTGACAGACTGTATGAGATTAGGAACAATGTTTGCTACGCACATGGTAGTCCCGCTGGGGTTATTATTTATGCGTCGCCTGAAAAGATGGTTCAATCGACTGAAAATCGACCCTGTACGTCACAAACGACACCTGATCACCATCCCCCCATCTGTGAGGGCAGACCTGATCCATTGGGGGAACCCCTTGAACTTGTCAGGAGTTCCCCTGGGCAAAGTGATGTCATTCACGTCAGTGTTCACAGACGCGTCCCTCTCCGGCTGGGAAGGAACTTGCCTGTCACAAACAGCAGGAGGGATGTGGCCGACCGGCATGTTTTTTCACATAAACGTGCTAGAACTCCTCATGGTACAGAAAGTCCTCAGACGCTTTGCCCCACTGGTCCAGGACCATCACGTAATGGTCCACACAGAAAACAGAACCACAGCAGCATACTTAAATCGCCAAGGTGGCGTGCGCTCAGCCCAGCTGTTGAACATGGCCAGGAAACTGCTATGTTGGGCGCGCACACACTTGAAATTGATAAAAGCTGTTTATATCCCAGGTGTTCTAAACAGAGTAGCAGATATTATGTTGAGAGGAGGCCCTCTGGACAGGGATTGGAGCCTTCACCCAGATCTAATCTCACAAATCTGGAGCAGGTTCGGGAGAGCGGAAGTGGACTTGATGGCCACTCGAGAGAACTCTGTGTCCCAGGTTCTTCTCTCTAAACCCACAGGATGCTCTCCCATTAGGAGTGAACACGTTTGTGCACAAACCGTTGCCAGAAACGCTAATTTATGCCTTCCCACCAGTTCCTCTGTTACCAGCACTGCTGGAGAGGGTGAGAGAAGAGAAATTGACAATAATTCTGATCGTGCCGGAACGCACGAACGCCCCATGGTTCCCGGTTCTGCAACAGCTGACGAGTCGATCATCCTGAAGGACTCAGGGCCCATTCCACCATAGGAATTTCAACTTCCACGGCTCTGCACAGAGGAGTCTCTGTGCAGGACATTTGCTCTGCAGCCTCATGGTCGTCACAGACTCCCTTCTTCCGTTTTTATTTACGAGAAGTCTCTAGCTCTTCACGGACACATTCAGTTCTCAAAGTTATGGCAGAGTGATTGTTATTTTTCAGTCAAACAACTGTAAAATAAAAAATAAAATAGAATCAAAATAAAAAAGGAAAACAACAATAAAACAATTACAGTATTGACAAAAGAACACAGTCTTGTTTCTGCCTTTATTTGATGGACGTTGTTTTTGTATAAATATTCCTCCAAACAGGAAAAATCCTTTCTCCTTCATTGGAAATGTTTTCCTTTGCCTGATATGAATAAACATTTATTCGGCTAAGATCAGGCACAGAGGTTTGCACGCCTGCAATTCAGTATGCACCAGCTGCATGGATCAATGGTGCGTAATTACACTTGAATGAGGTTTAGGTGGATGTCAGAGTGTTATGGTCCTCGGTCAGACCCAGTGAGGCATGGACCATATCCTGCTCCGCCCTTTAAAACCCAATAAGCGACAGCTTTTAAAGAGCGAAGCTTACACGAAGTAGAACGTTGGTTACATATTGTAACCCCAGATTATATGAGTGTAAGCGTAGCCCTTTAAAAACTGGGCCTCACTGGCTCTCATTTGGCTGAAGAAAAGAATATGCCTTTTGTGAACCGACCACCGGTCCAGATGCGGTTTTATAGTAGGACTGGGTGGGGGCCCACAGCAGGTGGGCGTGGACTAGAAGTTTTCAGTGTTTTGGCGCGCTTCACACGGGTAACCCAATAAGCGACAGCTTTTAGAGAGTCAGAGTCAGAGAGTCAGAGAGTCTTTATTGTCATTTGCACCGCATGTGGTACATGAGATGAAAACGAGATTATGTACACGAGGTCCCAGTTACATCCAACAACAAATGAAAGAGAAAAACAGTAATAACATCGAGAACTAACTAAGAAAAACATCAACTAGTAATACACTAAGCCTAATATAGTGGGAATAAACAGCAGCACGAACATCAGTTTGTATGAGCAGATGGTCACAGATGAACACAGATGAACACAGCAACAAGAAAACAGATCAGCATCAGCATGATGTGATATTTTGCAGTGTTTATTTTTATTTTATTTTTATTTATTCATGAGTCTAACAGCCTCAGGGTAGAAGCTGTTCCTCAGTCAGTTTTAAAGGGTATGCTTACACTCATAGAATCTGGGGTTACAATACATAACCAACGATTTTAACCTTAAACTGACCACCTACTGCCTCATCAACAGGAACGCACGTAAAGAGTGATGTGACGTCTAAAGAGACCATCAGTCTCCATGCTAACGTCCCTCACCTTATCCACAAAGTCCATGGTGTTCTGTATGTGGTGTTCTGAGCTGCCAACTAAAGGGATGCCATCAGGGTGCTAACGATCCATCAGACAATGTGGGCCACAGTGAGCAGTCCACTGCCAATCGAGGTACCTCCCCAAGGTCAGGACACTGACTGTCTAACAGCAGGTACTGCTGTGGCCACAAGGGAATCCCTAACCGAGACCACAAGCCCGGTAAGTGAACCTCCAAATACAGGTGAGACAGAGGAGACTCAACAGTTGGACCAGACTCTGGCCCATCACGAGAACCTCTTCTGCGAACTGACACCTTCAGCACTCACTGAACACTACCTACCACCGGTAGAAGAAGGTGTGGAGATCCAAGGGTCCCACACCGATGACGCTGTACTGTCCTATGGGACAGGTAATTCGGCATACAGCCAAGATTTCAGTGAAGTCTTGGTTCAAGGACATCCGAGTCCTGAAAGTGACAGTCTACGACACGCTGACAGTCATTTGGACTCCATTGTTACGGATTTTGAGGACCCCTCCTTAAACAAAAGGGGGGCAAACTCACACTTCCTACCACAGGTAGAGGACGGTGTAGAGGTCCAAGGATCACACACCGAGGACGCTGTGCTGTCCTCTGGGACAGGTAATTCAGTTATCAGCCAAGCTTTCAATGAATCCTTGGTTCAGGAGCTTTTGAATCTAGAACTACTCAGAAATGACATAGTTCTGACAGACTCACAGAGCACCTCTTCAGTCTTGAAGTGGGAAGACGCACACCACAACGACAGTGACCCGTCGCAGTCTGACCAGTCAGACACACTTGCGACTGCGCCGACAGTTGTGACACACCTGAATTACGCAGAAAGAGGTAAACGTACAGAGAAACGTTGGCCGAAACCTAAGAAGTTCCTGCGTACTGTCTACTCTAAGCTGCGTAAACAGCCTAAACTAAACAAAGGCATCCTAACTCGTGCCCATGGACGGACGTCCACACCTGTGTGCGTGGTCCCTCATGACCACAGGGGGGTGATGTTAGGTCATGCCCATGTCAAGGACAAAGATTTCAATAACCCCACAAACGACAAAGATCTCGCAAACTCAAAGACTTCATGGGAAAAGAAGGTCGTCCAAGCACAGGATAGTAAATAAACTAAACAGTTTAAACTATTCTAGTTGCGAAAAGAAACCGTTCCAACTAGAACTTAGAAACGCTAAGCATAAAACCCACAACAAAAACTAACCTTAACAACCGTTTAAATCTGCAGGATTTAATTGACATCGGTTATAAAGCTAAGAACTGTTTTTCTTGTGTGTGACACGTTGGAATCTGACGACCAGAGTGAGTTTGACGTAGTGAAACGTTGTTTTTAGTTGCTTAATTGCTACTTTTGTTGTTATTGAAGTTGTTATTGTTTTCTGAACACTCCCAGCCAAAAGAGGTTTTGATTGTTGATAAGTTGAAGACTTAAATGGATTTAACTATGCAGACATGCTGTTCATTTTGTTAAAGATCTCAATCTTTGAAGAGTCATTGTAGATCAATACTACTTAAGGTACTATAATCTACACCAGGGGTCACCAACGTGGTGCCCGCGGGCACCCGGGTGCCCCCAAGGACCATTTGAGGTGCCCTCGGACATGTTCTAAAAATAGCACAACTCACTACTAAGCTGCATTTAAAATGTCATTTTATTCAGTTGTTATTCTTTTTTTGTATTTATTTATATTTTAAAATGTCTATCTTAAAAATATGTTCTTAAAACATGTTTATTATCCATTTTTTTCAATTTACGCTTTGTTATGTCCAAAGAGTTTATCAAACTGGTGCCCTTTGCATGACTCCGTACCCACGAAGTAGCTCTCAGTTTCGAAAAGGTTGGTGACCCCTGATCTACACTGATCCCCCAATAATTTAGATAGAACCGATTCGATCGTCTCTATTCTAGATCTATTCATTTTGATGAGTCTCGCCATAGACTTCAAAATTTATAGGGAATACCAAATCTTGCGTCGTTCGTCTAAAAGACAACAGACATTTAGACCAAACTAGTTTTCATTTTTTTATTTTAGTTTAACCTAAACTAAATAATGAATGGAGGAATAGTTTGAATGAAGAGGCCTTCGTTACAGAAGCCCTCCACATTTCTATAGGTATAGATCCCTATATCTGATTTTTACAGCATTGATCCACCCCTTAATTGGTAATTGTAGCTGATCTAATCCATGATAGCTTACATACCAGGTGCATATAGGTAGGGCCTAATGTAAAATCCCAATCATAAGCCCACCTAAAACCACATAATTGCATGACACATTGAACCAGGGTGGCACCGACTGGAAGCCATCCAGCCTGCAACCTTCGATGTGGGGACCTGCTGATCCAACGTTGGTCTTCAACCTTCATCCAAGGGCCGCCTCCTCTGCTTCAATCGAGGGATCCCCTCTACATGCTGAGTAAAATCCATTCTTGCTGATGAAATCACTAACCCCCATCGTTGTGGAAGTACCGTTGTGGATTATAAGACTTTGTTTCCAAGGGATCACAGACTCAGTTTTCCATGGGTTAACAGACTATGTTTTCCAAAGGATTGAAAGCTTACCGCAATGGGATTACTTACAAACAGTATGGAATTTCCAAAAACATTATGGGAGTATAATTTTGAACTTTTTTTTTTTTTCCACTTGCTGGATTACATAGAGGTCAGAGACATTCGGTGGTATCCTTTCGTGTTGGAACTCATCTCCAAGGACAGGCGATGACTTCCAAAAAGGGGGACTGTAGTGATATAGGCCCTCTGTCTTGACCTTCAAGTACACCTCTCTGCATCTCTCTGAAACTCTCAGTGTTACACCTTCTTGAAGCCCTCAAGGAGACGAGTGGACACTATTTTGGTTAACAATTATTATGGATTAATGGACACTAATTAATCAGATTGAACTTTCTCTTTAATGTGTGTTAATTCAGAATTGATCTACAGTATATTTTTGTCATTTCAATGATGATCTGTTACTTGCATGAGTTTTGACCCTTCTGCTGGTTTTATTTCTGCAGAGCAAGCAGGCTCTGATTCTAAGGCACAGTTCAGGGTAAACTGTTAGCTGTTCACTTCCTTCTCTGTTTTGTCTGTGAAGTTAGCCATAATATTCTCTGTGCTCACAAGCAGGCCATCTGGCCGATTCTGTAAACAGTTTTCCTGTTGTCCGTCAGAGACAGTTCTGCCTATGAGATGAAAACCCATCTCTTATTTTGTTAAAACCAGCCAATAGTTATTAAGGAGGTGGGGGAGACCCCGCCTCCCATATAAAGGTCATTTCCTGCATTTTTCTTTAGTGCTTTGGAGAGAACTAACTCACAACTGGTTTTCCTCCTCTGGAAAAGCTGGAGACGTTCCGGTCATTGTGTCAAATAGACCCACGTTTCAGCTGGAGTTACAGTAAAGCTTACTGTAACCCACTCACTCATTTTATGAAAGAATTTGTTTTCTGAAGTTTTATTTTGAAAAATAAGTCAGCGCGCTTGGCTCTGTTCCTGCCGGGAGAAGCGGCTCTTCTTGCTCGTCTGAATCAGCACACACACGCGGAGGTCATCTGGACGTGAACTGGACAACACAGTCCGTTAGTGTCCACAAACTTCAACTCTTA
>JBBPBX010053394.1:0-23857 GCA_038048925.1 Garcialebias charrua | reverse complement strand
AGATGTGCACACAAGGATGGCCAATTCATGCAAATCAGGAACCACTGCTGAGAAATTACTGGCCGGAACGTGCCACTCTCACTGTGAAAGATGGTTTGTTGCTGAAAGACTCACGACTTGTTATTCCCTCAGCGATGCGCAATGCTGTGTTGGAAAAGCTTCATGAGGGACATCAAGGGGTGGTTAAGTGCAAAGCCCGGGCTCGTCAGTCAGTGTGGTGGCCCGGACTCAGTCAGCAAATAAATGAAATGGTGTTAAAATGTAGAACATGTATACAGGAAAGGCACAACCATAGTGAACCACTCATGCCTTCCCAACACCCTGCCCGCCCATGGCAAAAATTAGGCACAGATCTTTTTGAGTTGGGAGGGAAACAGTACCTTCTTGTTGTGGACTATTTTTCTAGATATGTGGAAATTGCTCTTCTTAATGGGTCAAAATCAAATGATATTATAATTAATCTTAAGTCCATTTTTGCCCGACATGGTATTCCTGAGATCCTAATGTCAGATAATGGACCACAGTATTCTGGGCGAGTCTTTGAGTCTTTTGCTGCCTCATATGGGTTCGAACACATCACTAGCAGCCCAAGATTTCCGCAGAGTAATGGGGAAGCGGAGCGCTCAGTACAGACTGTGAAAAACCTGTTAAAGAAAGCAGCAGATCCCTATTTAGCTCTTCTTGCTTATAGAGCTACACCGCTGCAGAATGGATACAGCCCTGCAGAGCTCCTAATGGGCCGAAGATTGCGCACAACGCTACCAGCACTTCCCTCTACTTTGAATCCTGCACTGCCGGACAGTGTCGACCTGGCTCAAAAGGAGAGTCAAAGGAGGAGGATGGACATGGCAAACTTCAACAGGCGCCATCGGGCAAAACCTTTGTGTGACCTATCACCGGGAGAACAAGTTTGGGTTACAGATGCAAAAACACCTGGGACTGTGATCCAAAGTCATGCCACACCAAGATCCTACATGGTGGATTTACCCCAGGGATCGGTGAGGCGTAATCGTTTGCATCTGATCCCATTACATTCGGCTCTGCAGGATGAGACTGTGAGAAGGGGGTTAAAAGAGGTTCCTACAGAGCAGTCTTCAGTGGTGTCATCAGCTGTTACTCCTGTGGAAAAGGATGTTGTGAGAACAAGATCAGGTAGAATAGTTATAAAGCCTTCTAGACTGGACCTTTAAGATAGAGAAGGAAAAGAGAGAGAGAAGAAAAAAAAGTTAGAGTTAAGTTAGAGTTAAAAGGACTGATAGTTGAAGAAACAGGTTGTATATAAGTTACAGTTATTTTATGTTGTGTTCCTAGCCTGTAAAAGGAAATGAAAAAAAAAAATGAAACAAAATGGTTCCCTATTTGTTAAAAGGGGAGATGTGGTGTTCATGATAGTAACTGGTATTAACGAGTGTTCTTGAACGTGACACACACAGGATGTGACGTGTTTATGCAGCACGAGGGAGACGTTGTGAGTGTTTGCCAGCACATGAAGTCCCACGTATTTGTTCTTAAATGTAAGAACGCGACAAACAGGTCCATCATATTCGTAGTTACAGTTACCAAATAACCTAACATGCCTGGTTTTGGTCTGTGGGGTGGGGGAACTGAGTATCCAGAGAAAACCCATGTATGCACAAAGAGAAAATGCAAACTCCATCCAAAAACAGTCTCCCACATCATGAAGACCTTGAAGAAACTGGTCCTGTTGGACATCAGTGCCAAAGTCAACACATAAAAAAAAACAGTTTGCATATCAGCCCAACACAGTTGTCACTGAAGCCCTCACATACAGGCTCAATAGGATCCATGGCTACCTGGATACCACTGGAGTTTGTCAGGATGTTGTTCTTAAATTTCCAAGTGCATTCAACATCATCCAGCAACATCTGCTTCGTGAGAAGTTGAAGAAAATGTGGGTGGAGTCTGAGCTTTTTTCATGGTAATCATTTCATGGTATTCCAGTATGTGCAGCTCCTAAACTGTGTTCATTACAGTACGGTACATGAACCCCAAAAGGAACATTTTTGTCATTCTTCCTATATACCTCCTACATTCTGGATTTTCAATTAACCTGAACTTCTGTTTCTCCAAAGGTTTTCTTATTGTTGTGGGCTGTGTCAGGGGTGGCAGTATGAGAAATACCAGGGCACAAATAGGGAGTTTGTGGACTGGTGTTTGGTAGAACATGCCAAGCTTAGAAGCCTAACTTCTTGTAAGCCTAGAAGTTACAAACCTAACCTGCTGCACATCCTTTCCAGCCTGATCCCTCTGTCTCGCCAATTGGTACAAGTCCTTCTCACTCTTTTTAGTATCCAGCCTCCCATACAACTCATCATAAACCTTTTGCTTTGCCTTAGCTACTTCCCTCTTTGCTCTACATTGCATCTCCTTATATTCCTGTCTCCTCTCTTCAGTCCTCTCACTGTCATATTTCTTCTTGGCTAATCTCTTTCTTTGAATGGCGTCCTGCACTTCACTATTCCACCACCAGGTTTCCTTATCATCCATTCTCTGTCCAGATGACACACCAAGTACCTTCCTACCTGTCTCTCTAATTACTGTTGCTGTAGTAGCCCAGTCACTTGGAAGCTCTTTCTTACCACCCAGAGCCTTTAACAGCTCCTCTCTGAATTTCTCACAACATTCTTCCTTCTTTCAGCTTCCACCATTTGGTCTTCTTCTCTGATTTTACTCTTTTTCTCTTCTTCACAACAACAGTCATTCTACACACAACCATCCGATGCTGTCTGTCCACGCTCTCCCCTGCTACAACCTACAGTCTCCAATCTCCCTCAGGTTTCCTCTTCTACACAGAATGTAGTCAACCTGAAAGAACTCTACATTACCTAATATCAAACCACTATTACTACTGCTTTTACACCACATCATTTGTTTGGCTTGTTGCTGTTTAATTAACAGAACATCCGTGTTACAACACAACTGTGTGTATAGATAGACGTTGTGGATGCCGGTGATCTCAAGGCTGTAAATAATTGAGAAAGTACAGTATAGTGTAGTGTGGAAGAAAATGTTTGCCCTTTTCTCCATACTTTGATGTCATAGCTGATAAGGTACTGACTATTGATGACTAATAAACAAAATTATTCTTTTAAAACACGTTCAATCTCTAAATTTTATAGCACTTTCTGCAAATGCTAAAAGTTACAACTTTACATGGTAGTTCTGACAGAAATATTTTAATATTTTTTCTGGAAGTTTTACAACTGCTGCTGCTTTTATTTAGGCTTCCAAATAGCCATAACATTCTATAAATAAGCATGTAATAAAATTAACATTGAAGCGAAAGTTTATAAAACATTATGCTGGTGAAGATTCTCAGTCGTCCAGGACATGATAAATAAAAAAAGGCGTTCAATACAGAAACAACTGGACTTTATTTGTAACAGAAGACGTTTCGCTCATCATCCGATGAGCTTTCTCAATTCAATGAATTGAGAAAGCTCATCGGATGATGAGTATTAATACAGTACAGTAATAAAAATATAAATTAAATAAAAATACAATTTCTTACTTTGAGGTGGTCAAAGCCGCTGCTGCGTCCCGTGTTAGCTCCCGTGTTAGCTTCTGGAGCTAGCCAGGCCGGAGGTGTTCGCGCGGCGGCCTGGCACGATCGGCGATAAATCCGCGGCTGCCCGAGACATCCACAAAGTTCACAGAGACGTTTCCAGCTAGTAATTAATCCATATGAGGCGATCCTGGTCTCCAGTCTTCAAAGGCCGGCAGCCGGCCCGTGACTGAACCTAAAATGGCGTCCGGTGTTCTACTTTAACTTGTGACCATCTAAACTGGAGACCTTCTTCTTGCTGCGCAAGATTGCGCAATCATGACAAAAATGATCAGAAATGATCATTTTTATCATAATTATTATTTATAAAGCCTTTAAAACAACCACAGCTGCAACAAAGTGCTGTACACATGAAATTAAGAACATTTAAACACAAAAAAAAAAAAAAATAATAATATATTTTTTAATACAGTAATTTCATATTTTTATTAAATATGATACGTTCGTAGGTCCGGGCGGCCGTAGGTCGATGGAGTCGTAGGTAGGGGGTCACCTGTATTTTGTGTTTGTTGCCTAATGGATGAAAACTAAATGACCCTGAACTAAATGGTTCTAGTGAAAATGTTCTTAAGCATTTGAAAAAGGGACAAAATGAGGACTACTAATAAGCTAGTAAAGATCAAATCCTTATGATCTTGTTAATGATGACTGGGCTACAGATGCAGTAAATTACTGCCCTCGGCATCGACGCTGCCAGCTTTGACATGAGAACAACCTGCACAGACTCACAAACCACATGTGTTATTAACTGAATACCCAGAGACAAGGACTGAAAATGAACAGACTTCAAGACTGCATAGAAGGTTTAATGAATTTATTTACAGAGAGCAAGTGAGAGAGTTCCAATATGTCTGTGCAGACAAGGAGACGTCCAGAGTGGATTGTAGTTTCTGGCAGGCGTGTTGGAAGGCAAGGAAGACAGCTGAGGAGACCACAAGCAGATTTCCAGGGTTTCACAGAGGAGTTCAGGAACAGGTGAGTCACAAGGGGCAATGCTGAAAAATCAGAAGGACACAGGTAAGTTCTTCTCAATTCAAGAGAGTACAAAGAGACTAGAAGTACGACTACCATTGGCATGTAATGCTCCAGCGACGAGGAGAAGTCATCTGCTGCCTTTATGCTGCTGGCAAAGAGTTGCACTCAAGTCCAAAAAGTCCGACCAGACCTGGCCCCAGCCCATAGCTATCATTTCTGAACCCCACCCAATCCGACAAATTACGGTAATAGTAATTACAGGCCCGAACCCAACACCCCCCCACCCCAACATTTTTAATTAAAGACCGTGTAAAGTGAATTTCAACATTTTCTTAAATAAACATTATAAATGTGATAATTGTAATCTTGTAAATGAGTAAAAAGTCTCAAAATTGTAGCTCAATTAATTTTGGAGTTATAGAGCAAACTGTGTATAAACATATTTCTATTTCAGGATTTTTTAGGCGTGTTTTAAACGTGACCGCGTTTCGTCACGCGGTCCTCATTAGTATAGCCCCACCCCCTGCTGCTCCAGTCATATAAATTGTTCTTCGCATGGGTGGAGCCGTTCACTCGCGAATCGCAGATAGCATCAGATAGCAATAGCATAGATATTTTGTTCATTGTTAGCTAGCTAATCAATTATGCCTCGTTCCTGCATCTTCCCTGGATGTTTTAATGGTCAGGGCACCTGCTACTGACCGTCTCCCTCCTCAGCCTCCGGACACCGCCGCCGCCTTTCCTGTTTCTTTTCTTTCTTTTTTTTATTGCTAAGCCTGTGCCCTACAAGTTCACAAGCTCCTTTTTTGCTAAGAAAATGCGACAGGTCCATTGCATACTTAGTTATCAACGTGATTACTCTTTATCTTAATCACCAACACAGCCCCCGCATGCGATGTGTCGGGTCGGACCGGGTGCAGCCGCGCGAGTCCGCTCATCTTCTAAACACATAACAGCGGAGTTGGGAGCCAAGATGGTCTAGTGGCAGGGCTTTTGACTACGGATCCGAAGGTCGCGGGTTCGCGCCCCGGCCACTACCCAGCTTGGGGTGTCTATGAGTGCACACCTATTTCTCCAGCTCCCCGGGCGCTTTCGGGCTGCTCACTGCACCACCTGGTAGGTGGTTGGGTTAAATGCAGAGACGAATTTCGTCTGTGTATGGGAACATACGCAGATGACAGGAATAGACATTATTATTATTATTATTATTATGAATTATAGTTGCGTCCTCAACTTTTAAAATAAAACCAGAGTTGTTTGTGCACTAAAAACAGCGTAACTCTTGGAAAAAGGAGCAAACAGAGCAGGTTTACTGATGAACCTGTCTTCCTCCTCCACACAGTTCAGCTCTGAGCGAGAGAGTCCTCCTACTTGCTCTCTGAGCTGCAGAACTGCGCTGAAACCACGCCCACGTGCTGACACGCCCCCACAGTTCCAGACTAAGGGAAAATCATGTTTTTTCATGATTTTTGACACTTAATTTTATAAGGAAAACAATGTTTTTAATCAGTCAGATTTATATGGGTGATTAATAACACATATTTATGCCATGTGATAAACTAAAAACACAAATCTAATTTCACTTTACACGGTCTTTGACTGCTTATATAGTACCGTATTTTCCGGAATATAGGTTGCACTGGAATATAGGTCGCTTTGTCCAATTATTGCCAAAAAATTGGGAAAATCCATATACGGGTTGCCCCTAAATATAGGTCGCACCTACGTCACCGCCGACGTAATGCGTCATCCACCGCTGACATGACGCGTCACCGCTGAGTCAACCCGGAAATGTGGGCCGAGTGTTTAGCTCTGCTGCAAATGTCTGCCACAGGAGCGCACAGCAAGGCTTTTAAGAAGATTAACACTTAAAAACAATTATTTGTTTGATAAAAATTATAGCAAATATGTGTCTGAGCTGAACTTTTCCTTAATAAATGAACGTAATTGTGAAATGAGCTGGATTAAAAAATTTGTTTCGCTACGTCTGATGAAACAAAACGTGCACGCGCAGCACCAGACATGCAGTAGCAGCGAACAGACCTGCATGTACCTGTATTTTAATTTTAGCAGGATAAACACCTAAAAAAATATATTTGTTAGCTGACATTATTGTAAGAGTGTATCTTTGTTTAATTTTTGTTAATAAATGATTACAAATCAGCTTATTTTAGAATGTAAATAACACGAAAGTGGTAAAAAGCCATAAATAGGTTGCACCTAAATATAGGTCGCAGGGCATGCAAAATAGACAAAAAGCCGCAACCTATATTCTGGAAAATACGGTAGTTATTAATGGTTGGCGGATGCGTGTGGCTGAATAAAGGGGGCAGAAGATAGGAGTTGAGAGGGTGTGTGCATTAAAGGCTTCCCCTGCTTCTGCCTGCATTGAAACCTGCTCTGACATGTTGGATATTTTGTGATCTCACCTGTTTGGGTCATCAGCCGCACACGTCCAATGAGTGCAGCGGCTGAATGAATGTCCATTTGGGTGATGGATCACTGGCAGTGGTCCATCTGAAACTTAACTGAACCTTTGACCCCTTTCAATGCTGGTCAGTGCGCAGTCAAATGGCAACGTGTGGCAGGTGATGATATGGCAAGCCATGTTACCATGTATTGGATCGTCAGCTGCACGTGTTCGCTGATGCAATCAAAAGCCCGACACCGACCCGGCCCGCACATTATTATGGACCGGACCGGTCCGAATCCGGGTCGGGCGAGGCTGGGCTCCAGGTTCGTGTTAGAAATGACAGCTGTCCTGGCATCGCATCGGGGAAATGGCTCACAGTTGTGACAGGTTGGCGCCATCTAGTGACCTCAGGACAGCAGTGAAAACAGGAACTCCCACACCATGAGCCTTTTAACAGGTGGAAACAAGTTGTCTACCTCCACCGTACGGTAAAAACATACATTAAAGCTACTCGTTGCAAACATAAAGAAGACTAGTCAAAAATAATTCATAAAACAATTTGCACAACATGTTCCTCATATCCTTAAATTTTAAGTTTGTAAGCGTAGTATGTGACTGGCAGCCAGCTACCATTTGAGTTGATTTATCTACAGAAACAGCCAAAGTGACTGAAAATAGGTCAACAACGGTGAAGACTTTGGAAGAGCTGTGAGGGATGAAGAAGTTCATTGAGTTTGATATAATGGTGTTGCAAACTGTCACAGGCGACACAAATGAGAATATATTGGGATCAGATTTAGACATACAGTACATCATTTGCAGGAATATCATCATTTTTTGGGTGCATCTAAACATATCCTAAATACTAATTCAAGTAAAAATTAGCACATTTTCTTACAATTTCTGTGTCTCCTACCTGGAAGATAGCTGTACTCAGGTTTCTCCCATAAGACACCATGTTAGGTCTATTTGAAGCAATAACACTGTTAAATAAATTATCATTCAGGCAGAGTGTAATTTTATTCTACCTAATAAATGTTTGTACTGGTGTTTGTGTATTTTTCAGCTCTATTCCATTTATTTCTGAAGTTTATCTTTTGGTAGAGGTGGTTTGAGTGTTTCTACAGAAAAAAAATCCTAAACTGAGAGGCTTTGCATGATCTTCCTCTGCTGCCCATCACAGTCCTGTTTATTGTCATTTGGTATGTTGTGAATGAAAGATAGATCATTGTGTAGCATTGGTTTAGACCTTTTAAAGCACAGACCTCTCTGAACTAGATAATCTATCTGCTGCTGTTCTTGTAGAGTACATCTCTCTGCCAGACTGGTCCTCTGCAAACCAAACTTTAATATTAAAACACACTAAAAAGAACAATTTAAGGGTTCCGTTAATGTTCCCTTATACCTGATGCACTAAAACTAGATACGGTATTAGTTTTTTATCTTCTCAAAGTAAAGAATTTAAGCTGTTTTTATCTTTTATTTGTTTCAGCACGTGATTCGTTGCATGCATGACATCCTCTTCCTGACCCACTACCCTCGCTCATCTATTCACAGCTCCAAACACACATGACGCATCACCTGCACATTTGTGAGTCTGTAATCCCACGTGGCTCATGTGCTCCTCTTTATTTGGGTGTTGTGATTGCACTTGCATCGTGTGTCTGCCTGTGTGTGTTTGTGCACATCAGCCTGTGGCTCATACGAGTTCAGGGCCGGCCCAACAGCTCATCTGGTCTGATCTGATTTCCTCCCAGCTGGCTGATGTGGAGCAGTGGCCCAGATGTTGGAGAGATTACAGCGGCAGTGTTTCAGGAAAAACAAACACACAACCTAAGAAAAACTAACAAAGTTGAGTCATGTCCTCTGGATGGATTAAAAGAATAAAAAGAAAGAATAGAATAGAAAATAAAAAAGTCATTTTTATTTTTATTTATTTGTTTATTTATTGTATTATTATTATTATTATTATTATTATATAGTTTTTTTTTTATCCGGCAAGAGGACCCGACTTAACTTTGTTAGATTTTTCTACCTGGATTATTGAGCATGCATCAGGATACTAACAAAAACTCTGCATGTTACTGCATGTTCTTGGTAGATTTACACGTTTCCCATATTTCTTCTGTTTCTTGATGATAGAGATAACAAAACTCCCCAGGATGTTAAGGACCTTGGAATCATTTTGTATCTATCTTCTGAGTTGTACTTTTTAATAAATTTGTATTGATTTGAATTAGGACATAAACTTTAAAGAGGGTGAACATTTGACTATGATTGATTTATGACAGCAATAAAATCATAAACATCCAAGGGGGTGAATACTTCAGAGATTCAGAGTTTCTTTATTGTCGTTCCACCACATGTGTGTGGTGGAACGACAATAAAGAAACTCTGTACACAGAGATTATGTACAAAGGCTCCCAGTTACATCCAACAATAAAATGTAAAAGAATAACAGTAATAAGATCTAAAATACGAACTAAGAAAAACATGAACTAAAAATACACTAAGCACTAATAACATTAAAACAATATGTCAAACAGCAGCACAAACATGAGTCTGTGTGAGCAAATGAGCACAGCAACTTGAAACAGATCAGCAGCAACATGAAGCAGATCAGCAGCAACATGAAACAGATCAGCAGCAACATGAAACAGATCAGCAGCAACATGAAACAGATCAGCAGCAACATGAAACAGATCAGCAGCAACATGAAACAGATCAGCAGCAACATGAAACAGATCAGCAGCAACATGAAACAGATCAGCAGCAACATGAAACAGATCAGCAGCAACATGAAACAGATCAGCAGCAACATGAAACAGATCAGCAGCAACATGAAACAGATCAGCAGCAACATGAAACAGATCAGCAGCAACATGAAACAGATCAGCAGCAACATGAAACAGATCAGCAGCAACATGAAACAGATCAGCAGCAACATGAAACAGATCAGCAGCAACATGAAACAGATCAGCAGCAACATGAAACAGATCAGCAGCAACATGAAACAGATCAGCAGCAACATGAAACAGATCAGCAGCAACATGAAACAGATCAGCAGCAACATGAAACAGATCAGCAGCAACATGAAACAGATCAGCAGCAACATGAAACAGATCAGCAGCAACATGAAACAGATCAGCAGCAACATGAAACAGATCAGCAGCAACATGAAACAGATCAGCAGCAACATGAAACAGATCAGCAGCAACATGAAACAGATCAGCAGCAACATGAAACAGATCAGCAGCAACATGAAACAGATCAGCAGCAACATGAAACAGATCAGCAGCAACATGAAACAGATCAGCAGCAACATGAAACAGATCAGCAGCAACATGAAACAGATCAGCAGCAACATGAAACAGATCAGCAGCAACATGAAACAGATCAGCAGCAACATGAAACAGATCAGCAGCAACATGAAACAGATCAGCAGCAACATGAAACAGATCAGCAGCAACATGAAACAGATCAGCAGCAACATGAAACAGATCAGCAGCAACATGAAACAGATCAGCAGCAACATGAAACAGATCAGCAGCAACATGAAACAGATCAGCAGCAACATGAAACAGATCAGCAGCAACATGAAACAGATCAGCAGCAACATGAAACAGATCAGCAGCAACATGAAACAGATCAGCAGCAACATGAAACAGATCAGCAGCAACATGAAACAGATCAGCAGCAACATGAAACAGATCAGCAGCAACATGAAACAGATCAGCAGCAACATGAAACAGATCAGCAGCAACATGAAACAGATCAGCAGCAACATGAAACAGATCAGCAGCAACATGAAACAGATCAGCAGCAACATGAAACAGATCAGCAGCAACATGAAACAGATCAGCAGCAACATGAAACAGATCAGCAGCAACATGAAACAGATCAGCAGCAACATGAAACAGATCAGCAGCAACATGAAACAGATCAGCAGCAACATGAAACAGATCAGCAGCAACATGAAACAGATCAGCAGCAACATGAAACAGATCAGCAGCAACATGAAACAGATCAGCAGCAACATGAAACAGATCAGCAGCAACATGAAACAGATCAGCAGCAACATGAAACAGATCAGCAGCAACATGAAACAGATCAGCAGCAACATGAAACAGATCAGCAGCAACATGAAACAGATCAGCAGCAACATGAAACAGATCAGCAGCAACATGAAACAGATCAGCAGCAACATGAAACAGATCAGCAGCAACATGAAACAGATCAGCAGCAACATGAAACAGATCAGCAGCAACATGAAACAGATCAGCAGCAACATGAAACAGATCAGCAGCAACATGAAACAGATCAGCAGCAACATGAAACAGATCAGCAGCAACATGAAACAGATCAGCAGCAACATGAAACAGATCAGCAGCAACATGAAACAGATCAGCAGCAACATGAAACAGATCAGCAGCAACATGAAACAGATCAGCAGCAACATGAAACAGATCAGCAGCAACATGAAACAGATCAGCAGCAACATGAAACAGATCAGCAGCAACATGAAACAGATCAGCAGCAACATGAAACAGATCAGCAGCAACATGAAACAGATCAGCAGCAACATGAAACAGATCAGCAGCAACATGAAACAGATCAGCAGCAACATGAAACAGATCAGCAGCAACATGAAACAGATCAGCAGCAACATGAAACAGATCAGCAGCAACATGAAACAGATCAGCAGCAACATGAAACAGATCAGCAGCAACATGAAACAGATCAGCAGCAACATGAAACAGATCAGCAGCAACATGAAACAGATCAGCAGCAACATGAAACAGATCAGCAGCAACATGAAACAGATCAGCAGCAACATGAAACAGATCAGCAGCAACATGAAACAGATCAGCAGCAACATGAAACAGATCAGCAGCAACATGAAACAGATCAGCAGCAACATGAAACAGATCAGCAGCAACATGAAACAGATCAGCAGCAACATGAAACAGATCAGCAGCAACATGAAACAGATCAGCAGCAACATGAAACAGATCAGCAGCAACATGAAACAGATCAGCAGCAACATGAAACAGATCAGCAGCAACATGAAACAGATCAGCAGCAACATGAAACAGATCAGCAGCAACATGAAACAGATCAGCAGCAACATGAAACAGATCAGCAGCAACATGAAACAGATCAGCAGCAACATGAAACAGATCAGCAGCAACATGAAACAGATCAGCAGCAACATGAAACAGATCAGCAGCAACATGAAACAGATCAGCAGCAACATGAAACAGATCAGCAGCAACATGAAACAGATCAGCAGCAACATGAAACAGATCAGCAGCAACATGAAACAGATCAGCAGCAACATGAAACAGATCAGTAGCAACATGAAACAGATCAGCAGCAACATGAAACAGATCAGCAGCAACATGAAACAGATCAGCAGCAACATGAAACAGATCAGCAGCAACATGAAACAGATCAGCAGCAACATGAAACAGATCAGCAGCAACATGAAACAGATCAGCAGCAACATGAAACAGATCAGCAGCAACATGAAACAGATCAGCAGCAACATGAAACAGATCAGCAGCAACATGAAACAGATCAGCAGCAACATGAAACAGATCAGCAGCAACATGAAACAGATCAGCAGCAACATGAAACAGATCAGCAGCAACATGAAACAGATCAGCAGCAACATGAAACAGATCAGCAGCAACATGAAACAGATCAGCAGCAACATGAAACAGATCAGCAGCAACATGAAACAGATCAGCAGCAACATGAAACAGATCAGCAGCAACATGAAACAGATCAGCAGCAACATGAAACAGATCAGCAGCAACATGAAACAGATCAGCAGCAACATGAAACAGATCAGCAGCAACATGAAACAGATCAGCAGCAACATGAAACAGATCAGCAGCAACATGAAACAGATCAGCAGCAACATGAAACAGATCAGCAGCAACATGAAACAGATCAGCAGCAACATGAAACAGATCAGCAGCAACATGAAACAGATCAGCAGCAACATGAAACAGATCAGCAGCAACATGAAACAGATCAGCAGCAACATGAAACAGATCAGCAGCAACATGAAACAGATCAGCAGCAACATGAAACAGATCAGCAGCAACATGAAACAGATCAGCAGCAACATGAAACAGATCAGCAGCAACATGAAACAGATCAGCAGCAACATGAAACAGATCAGCAGCAACATGAAACAGATCAGCAGCAACATGAAACAGATCAGCAGCAACATGAAACAGATCAGCAGCAACATGAAACAGATCAGCAGCAACATGAAACAGATCAGCAGCAACATGAAACAGATCAGCAGCAACATGAAACAGATCAGCAGCAACATGAAACAGATCAGCAGCAACATGAAACAGATCAGCAGCAACATGAAACAGATCAGCAGCAACATGAAACAGATCAGCAGCAACATGAAACAGATCAGCAGCAACATGAAACAGATCAGCAGCAACATGAAACAGATCAGCAGCAACATGAAACAGATCAGCAGCAACATGAAACAGATCAGCAGCAACATGAAACAGATCAGCAGCAACATGAAACAGATCAGCAGCAACATGAAACAGATCAGCAGCAACATGAAACAGATCAGCAGCAACATGAAACAGATCAGCAGCAACATGAAACAGATCAGCAGCAACATGAAACAGATCAGCAGCAACATGAAACAGATCAGCAGCAACATGAAACAGATCAGCAGCAACATGAAACAGATCAGCAGCAACATGAAACAGATCAGCAGCAACATGAAACAGATCAGCAGCAACATGAAACAGATCAGCAGCAACATGAAACAGATCAGCAGCAACATGAAACAGATCAGCAGCAACATGAAACAGATCAGCAGCAACATGAAACAGATCAGCAGCAACATGAAACAGATCAGCAGCAACATGAAACAGATCAGCAGCAACATGAAACAGATCAGCAGCAACATGAAACAGATCAGCAGCAACATGAAACAGATCAGCAGCAACATGAAACAGATCAGCAGCAACATGAAACAGATCAGCAGCAACATGAAACAGATCAGCAGCAACATGAAACAGATCAGCAGCAACATGAAACAGATCAGCAGCAACATGAAACAGATCAGCAGCAACATGAAACAGATCAGCAGCAACATGAAACAGATCAGCAGCAACATGAAACAGATCAGCAGCAACATGAAACAGATCAGCAGCAACATGAAACAGATCAGCAGCAACATGAAACAGATCAGCAGCAACATGAAACAGATCAGCAGCAACATGAAACAGATCAGCAGCAACATGAAACAGATCAGCAGCAACATGAAACAGATCAGCAGCAACATGAAACAGATCAGCAGCAACATGAAACAGATCAGCAGCAACATGAAACAGATCAGTAGCAACATGAAACAGATCAGCAGCAACATGAAACAGATCAGCAGCAACATGAAACAGATCAGCAGCAACATGAAACAGATCAGCAGCAACATGAAACAGATCAGCAGCAACATGAAACAGATCAGCAGCAACATGAAACAGATCAGCAGCAACATGAAACAGATCAGCAGCAACATGAAACAGATCAGCAGCAACATGAAACAGATCAGCAGCAACATGAAACAGATCAGCAGCAACATGAAACAGATCAGCAGCAACATGAAACAGATCAGCAGCAACATGAAACAGATCAGCAGCAACATGAAACAGATCAGCAGCAACATGAAACAGATCAGCAGCAACATGAAACAGATCAGCAGCAACATGAAACAGATCAGCAGCAACATGAAACAGATCAGCAGCAACATGAAACAGATCAGCAGCAACATGAAACAGATCAGCAGCAACATGAAACAGATCAGCAGCAACATGAAACAGATCAGCAGCAACATGAAACAGATCAGCAGCAACATGAAACAGATCAGCAGCAACATGAAACAGATCAGCAGCAACATGAAACAGATCAGCAGCAACATGAAACAGATCAGCAGCAACATGAAACAGATCAGCAGCAACATGAAACAGATCAGCAGCAACATGAAACAGATCAGCAGCAACATGAAACAGATCAGCAGCAACATGAAACAGATCAGCAGCAACATGAAACAGATCAGCAGCAACATGAAACAGATCAGCAGCAACATGAAACAGATCAGCAGCAACATGAAACAGATCAGCAGCAACATGAAACAGATCAGCAGCAACATGAAACAGATCAGCAGCAACATGAAACAGATCAGCAGCAACATGAAACAGATCAGCAGCAACATGAAACAGATCAGCAGCAACATGAAACAGATCAGCAGCAACATGAAACAGATCAGCAGCAACATGAAACAGATCAGCAGCAACATGAAACAGATCAGCAGCAACATGAAACAGATCAGCAGCAACATGAAACAGATCAGCAGCAACATGAAACAGATCAGCAGCAACATGAAACAGATCAGCAGCAACATGAAACAGATCAGCAGCAACATGAAACAGATCAGCAGCAACATGAAACAGATCAGCAGCAACATGAAACAGATCAGCAGCAACATGAAACAGATCAGCAGCAACATGAAACAGATCAGCAGCAACATGAAACAGATCAGCAGCAACATGAAACAGATCAGCAGCAACATGAAACAGATCAGCAGCAACATGAAACAGATCAGCAGCAACATGAAACAGATCAGCAGCAACATGAAACAGATCAGCAGCAACATGAAACAGATCAGCAGCAACATGAAACAGATCAGCAGCAACATGAAACAGATCAGCAGCAACATGAAACAGATCAGCAGCAACATGAAACAGATCAGCAGCAACATGAAACAGATCAGCAGCAACATGAAACAGATCAGCAGCAACATGAAACAGATCAGCAGCAACATGAAACAGATCAGCAGCAACATGAAACAGATCAGCAGCAACATGATGTGATATTTCACAGTGATTATTCTGGTTAGATATTCATGAGTCTAACAGCTCAGGGTAGAAGCTGTTCCTCAGTCTAGTGGTTCTACACTTAATGCTCCTCAACCTCCGTCCTGAGGGGAGTGGGCAAAAAGTGTGTGTGCTGGGTGAGTGGGGTCTTTCATGATGCAGGTGGCTCTCTTCCTGCATCTGGAGGTGTAGATGTCTGTGATGGTGGGGAGACTGACTCCAACATCTTCTGTGCAGCCTTCACCACTCTCTGTAGAGCTTTTCTTTCTGCAGCTGTGCAGCCTCCATGCCACACGTTGATGCTGGAGCACAGGATGCTCTCCACTGCACACCTGTAGAAGGAGGTGAGAACTGGGCTGCTCAGACCAGCTCGTCTCAGCCGTCTGAGGAAGTAGAGTCTTTGATGACCTTTCTTGATCAGGCTGGTGGTGTTGTTGCTCCAGCTGAGGTTATCATTCAAGTGTACACCCAAGTATTTGTAGCTGGAGACCACTTCCACTGCAGATCCACCTATTTTCAGTGGGGCGTGGGTGTGTTTGTTCCTTCTGAAGTCCACAATCATCTCCTTTGTCTTCTTCACATTCATGTGAAGGTTATTCTCTTTGCACCAGCTCTCCAGGTGTTCCACCTCCTGTCTGTAGCTGGACTCATCATTGTTTGTGATGCATCCCACCACAGCTGTATCATCTGCAAACTTAACAATATGACAGCCTGGATGTGTGGCTGCACAATCATATGTGAGCAGAGTGAACAGGAGAGGGCTCAACACACATCCTTGAGGAGAGCCAGTGCTGAGGGTTATGGTGGAGGAGGAGAAGTTGTGGATCCTCACTGACTGAGGTCTGTTTGTTAAGAAGTCTAGTACCCAGTTACAAATGGAGGGGCTTAGTCCAAGTGTGAATAGTTTGTCCATCAGAGTTTGGGGGATCATGGTGTTGAAGGCAGATATGAAGTCCACAAAGAGCAGACGCACGTATGAGTCCTTCTGATCCAGGTGGGTGAGAGCAGTGTGGACCACAGAGGAGATGGCATCCTCTGTTGATCGGTTCGCGCTGTATGCATACTGATGAGGAAGAGGAAAGAGGAAGAGGAAACAATGACAGATACACAATGGCAGGTGAAGATGTTAAGATAGAAATAGTATTAAATGAAAACTATTCAATTTTATCAAATCATTTAAGGAAATTAGGTCAATTTGTTCTCTAGTAGTCTAAGCTTAAGGCAGCATAATAAGCCAACCCTAACTACAGGTAGTCCCCGACTTACGAGCGAGTTCCGTTCCTGCGAGTTGCTCGTAACACGAAAATTCGTAAGTTGGAACACGAAGCACGTGTTCTCGTAAGTCCGGATTTTCGCTCTTAAGTTGGAACATTTATGCTAGCGCTACTACGAACACTCGTTTTTCATCAAAAACGTTCATATTAGTTCATAAACATGGTCGGAAACGTGTTTCCAAACGGTTAGCTAACACACTTTCATCTAAAAACACAAAAAAGTGCTGTATTTTTTACAAATTTACTTCTCGTTCGCCAGCTCGTAAGTCCGGACGCTCGTAGGTCAGAGCGCTCGTAAGTCGGGGACTACCTGTATAGGATTTATCAAAAAGGAAAGTCTTAGGCCCCGTCTTAAAACTGGACAATGTGTCAGCCTTACAGATAGAAACTAGAAGTTGGTTCCACAAGAGAGGAGCATGATAACTGAAAGATCTTCCTCCCATTCTGCTTTTGGAAACTCTAGGGACCGCAAGCAAACTTGCAGTCTGAGAGTGAAGTGCTCTGTTAGGAAAATATGGAATAATAAGATCTGCAATATAAGATGGAGCTAGGTTACATTTTGAATATATTTTATTGCTGTTAATTTCATAGTTAGCATTAGTGTGTGTTACAGTTTTCTTTTTTATTTATTTTTGATGTTGTTGTAAAGCACCTTTATAGCAGTTTATCTGTTTTAACTGTGCTCTATAAATAAAGATGACTTGACTTGACTAGGTTGTTGAGAGCTTTGTAGATTAGAAGTAAGATTTTGATTTCTGTTCTGGATTTGACAGGGAGCCAATGGAAAGAAGTTAAAACTGGAGTGATATGATCTCTCTCTTACGCCAAAAATACACTACACGCGGCTCCGCTCCGCCCCGCTCCGCAGGTCGCAGCTGTGCGAGTCCAATTTCCACTACCTGCGCTCAGCTCAGGTCCGAGTGGATGCGCCGCTCCGAGACGCATGCGCGGAATTGCGAGATCGCGCGATAAATCAAGTGATAAATAATGAAGTCAGAACAAAACAATTCACTCGGTGGAAGAAGGAGAACAACTGTAGATACTGCTGCCTTGATATTCTCTCGTAAATGAGCTACAGGACATGGTTTGAGCAACAGGAAGTGATGTATTACATTTCAGAATAAAATACTTTATTTATTTCTTGTATTTCTTTTTATTTCTTGTATTGCGTTTGTAGGCGTAGTCAGAAATGATAGTTTGACAGCATTTTTGTACAAATAAATCCGTATAGAGCTAGGATTAGTCCGCCCGTGGTGATTTTATTTTGTAAATACGGAAGTTGTGCTCGTTCCTTTTCCTGTTGGTGCGACGTAATCTTCAAAAGTTGACTCCGGCACAGCTCCGTCATCCGGCAGAAATAGAAAAATTTCTAATTTTGACGGACTGCCGTCCGCTCTCCGCAGCTCGCCGCCGCCGTGCGGAGCCAGTGTACTTTATCTCATTGATTATAATGGGTGCGTATTTGCTGCGGAGGTCGGACCGGAGCGGGGCGGAGCCGCAACGCGTGTAGTGTATTTTTGGGGTTACTAACTCCAGTTAAGACTCTGGCAGCAGCATTTTGGATCAACTGAAGATGTTTTAAAGAAGTATTTGGACACCCAGATATTAAACCATTGCAATAGTCCGTCTAGATGTGACAAATGCATTAACCAGTTTTTCTGCATCATTTTAGATAAGATGTTTCTAAATTTAGTGATATTACTCAGGTGGAAGAAGGTAGTTCTAGTAACATTTTTAATGTGGGGGATAAAAGACATGTCCTGATAAAAAATAACACCAAGATTTTTTACATTTAGAACTAGGGATGGGGCCGATCCGGATCGGCCTCCGATACCAGCATAATTTACGTATCGGATTTTTGATCTAACCTGCCGATATTTCCGATCCATGATGCACGTTGGCTTCAAGCTATGAAATGGATTTCCTCAATGGAGGCATGTCTCATGAACCCAGAGTAACAAGATCCGCCTCAAATTCAGGAAATCCATTTCATAGTTTGCAGCCAGTTACAGCGTGAGGACTGAGTGAGTACTCAGTTGGGTTTGTTTTGGGCTTGCGGTTTTCAAAGAGTGGGTCGCTTGTTTTGGGCTTGTTTTCATGGAGCTGGTCGCTTGTTTCTATTGCTAGATCTGGCAACACTGTTGAGTAGCATCTTAGCTAGCAGCTAGCCAACTTTTCATTGTAACATGTCTGCTGTGTGGAAGTATTTTACACTCAAAACCACAAGACAGCAACGTTCAATGTCTGCAGAGCCATAGCACCACATCAAACCGCGGTCAAGTTAGTTTTATGTTGGACATTCGAGCTCTGGGGCTTCAGCGGGACCACTCTCGCTGAATCGAAACACAGGCATCCCGACCCGGCCAGCGGCGTCCAGTCCGACCCGGCCAGCCTGTGTTTTGGTTCAGCGAGAGTTAGGGATGGGAATCGAGAACCGGTTCTTTTAAAGAACCGGTTCTTTAGAGTTCAATTCCCTGGAATTGAAGGCTGCTTGTCTTAACGATTCTGTTTATTGGTTCTCTGACTCGTTCTACTGACTCGTCGTGGTGACGCATTTACGTGATGACATCACAGACATGCGCCGTATTTGGTGTTCAACATGGCGTCAAGGAAAAAGCGAAGACGAAACCAGGTCTACTTGCAACACATGCAAAGCGTCGATTACAATAAAGGGCGGAAATACTTCTAACATGCAGAGAGAAGCATTTGACCACTCAGCATGAGGTGAGTTTGTACGAATTTACCATCTTTAACACGCTGCTTCGTGACGCTGCTTCGTGATTGTGGAAGCGGAGCTAACAAACTAGCGTCCTCCTCTGTTTTAAATGTTGCAGCACTTAACGTTAAGCTCATCCAGTTCCTGTCACTTGTTACTTTTTTGCTTTACTGCTTCCACTGTGTTGTATAAATAATCTCTATCTCCTGTAATAACATTTAGCTGACGAGGATTGCCGGAGTCTGGCTGGCTCAGAGGCTGTTGCTAGCACACATTTAGCTTTCAGGATGACGATATCCAACACACAACAGACCTAAAAATGCCACCGTAGAAATGGGAGCAAAAACAAAAGTGTTGTTTTAT
The DNA here is from genome assembly GCA_038048925.1 of Garcialebias charrua. Taxonomy (NCBI): domain Eukaryota; kingdom Metazoa; phylum Chordata; class Actinopteri; order Cyprinodontiformes; family Rivulidae; genus Garcialebias; species Garcialebias charrua. The sequence continues at coordinate 3,609 of JBBPBX010053394.1, read as the reverse complement.
ATTTTTGTTCAGTGTGTTTCATTGTAGCCTCTTTCTGTTGTGAGAGCTTTTTTTGCTGCTCAGTGTTTTTAATGGTGAATTTCTTCTGAAGCTGGCAGAGCTGGGAGAGACGCAGAGGGAGAGACGAAGAGGGAGGCAGAAGAGGATGAAGATGATAACTATGTAAGTTTTGTTTTTTGTAATGAAAGATGATAGATTGCATGGATTATTACACTATTTATTTTAAAATTGAAACTTGTGAATTACAAGTTGTGGTTATGTCAATAATTTCAGATGCCTCCTGTAAAGCAGCAAAAAGAGACAGCCCTAGAAGAACTTTTTGAGGAAGAGGACAGAAGTCCAACTGTATAGAAGCCTATCACCCATTCCAACCATGGACAGCCCCTTAATAATGTTAATTAGGAATTATTTTTTCATAAAAGTTCTATTTTTGTTCTGGTGAAAGAGCATTAAATACTTCATGCACACAAATGGTGTACTATATTTTTTTGCCTAACCCAATGAGAATTGTTAACAGAATTGATAAGGAATTGAATCGATAAATGATATCGATAAAGGAATTGGTATTGATAATTTCTTAACAATTCCCATCCCTAGCGAGAGTGGCGTCCCTCTGAAGCCACGGAGCTCAAATGTTTACCGAGAAGTTGCTTAACTTCATCGTAATTATAGAAAATGAAGGATTTCTTACGATGAAGTTTAGAAACGTCTCGGTAAACATTTGAGCTCCGTGGCTTCAGCGGTGTGTTTTTCTTTTTCAATCCGGGTGGGCGCTCTGATTTCGGGCAGTTGCTCTCAGTCTGCCCCTCCACCGAGACGGAGACGCCGTTGGCCGTGTCGGGATGCCTTTGTTTTGGAAGCTTGTTGGTGTTTCAGCTTCTGTTCCTGCAGGAACGATTCATTCCTCTGATTCATTTTTCTTACTGATCTGTCTCTGATCACCTGCCACTTGGTCCATGGACTGACCGTGGAACTCAAGAGACAGTTGAGCTGTGCATGTTTGTTCCAACAATTTAGAGCGGGGGAGACGCAGCCTGCACCGGCAGCTCAGAGCGGGGTGGGGGGAGGAAGAGAAAGTTGAGCTACCTGTACCTGCAGTTTAGAGCTGGATGGAGAGACAGCTGAGACGCACGTTGTTTGTTTTTAGCATTTTAGCTATCTAGTATTACGCGCAACTAATTAGCGTTACACCAGTACCGACAGGTGGAGGGGAGGTGCGCAGTTCGGTTTGGTCATTTGGCGCCCTCTGTTGTTAAGGGGGCGGGATGCCTTGAAGTATTACGTCATGAAATTAGCACATCATGATATAATTTTTTTTTGCCCGGGCAAGCTTTTCTTTACCGGTATTATCGTGAACGATATGATATGGCCCAGCCCTACTTCTGGGTAATATTTACATGTAAATTATGTTTAAATAATTTTGGTTACGTATGTGATTGGCACTGTTCTGCACATGTTGAAAGTAAGCTATGATCTTTGAAACGCCATTTGCTGGCTGATTTTTGTACTACAACGAGAAAGCTGCACATTGCCGGAGCAGGCTGGGGGCACAGATCCTGACGACAAACGGTGGATGTCTGCAGCTTAATAACCAGAGTGTCTTATTTACATACAGAATTATGATTTATCCTATATTTAGTATGTGTGACGTAGAGCGAGGTGTGTTCTGTAGCCCGAGAATTATGATAATTAGCTTAGCTCTTTTGTTAAGGCCTAACTCTGAATCAGAGATTCTTTATTGTTATTCGTAGGGATGAGGCCGATCCGGTATCGGCCTCCGATACCAGCATAATTTATGTATCGGATTTTCCGATCTAACCTACCGATATTTCCGATCCATGATGCACGTTGGCTTCAAACTATTGAATGGATTTCCTGAACGGAGGCGGGTCTCATGAACCCAGAGTAATAAGACCAACCTCACATTCAGGAAATCCATTTCATAGTTTGCAGCCAGCTACAACGTGACGACCGAGTGAGCATCGAACAGCTACAGAAAATGAAGGATTTCACAGCTTGATACTTGCAGCCAAGATATAGTTTACCCTCCAGGAGATATTTATCAGTACAACAGTAGACAATCATAAAAAAGCATATGAATTAAAAATTATAAGAAAACTGTATAAAAAAAAATAAACAGCTACATTATAAAGCAATGTAAAATACTAAAAACAGGAACGTATTTGTGTTGGTTTATGCCATGAACTTAGCAGATGTAAAGCCATTTAATATTTTATTTAATTAATTTATTCATTCATTTAAAAGAGACAAAATAAAACAAATTCATCATAAAGAAAAAACTGAATTTAATGAGTGCAGAAAGAAGAAAATAATTATTATATCACTGCCTTATTTAAAAGAATTTATAAAATAACTTTTAACAATCACTTAAATTAATCACCTTAATATTATCCAGTTTAAAGCTAGGAATAAAATAAAACATTTTGTGTTAGCAGAATTTAATAGTAACTTTGAAACTTATCCAACATCAATAAAACTTACCTCAAGTTGCCTTTTTGGACATGCATTCATATACAGTACAGTATGTGTAGACATTGTACTTGAGAGGAGATTATTACAGCCTCATATAAAATCAATGATGATGATGATATCGGAACTGGATCGGTATCGGCCGATATCCAGATTTAATTATTGTGATCGGAAGTAAAAAAAATGTGGATCGGTGCATCCCTAGTTTTAGATCACGGCCGCTCTCTCTCATGTTTGCGAACGCTTCCGTTGGATTCTTCTTTGTTGGTGATCGGCGGGCGACTTCTTCCAGTCAGCGGACTAGGCATCCAAAGTAGGAATCGAAAATAAATAAGTTGAACGATTCTGAGAAAACTGGAGTTAGTCCCAGTTCCAGTCGATTCTCGAGACTCGATGCACAACCTTACCTATAGAGCACATCAAAGTCAGAGTTTCTTTATTTGTCATGTGGTGGAACGAAATTGTGTACACAGGGTTCCAGTTACATCCAGCAAAAGCATTAAATGTAAAAGAAAAACAGTAATAAGGTCTAAGATTTGAACTAAGAAAAACGCTAAACTAAGAAATTCTAAGACATAGACATTCAGGTTTATTTGTCAAAAGTTAAGCTTTACTTCACCTGCAAATGACTGCAGTCCAACAGTATAATTTATTTTGGTTGCTAGTGTTTAGCGACACATTTCACCTTCAGTTCTGAGAAATGTACCTGGACACATTCACCTGTCTGACGCCACTTCAGAATGGGCCTGATGGTTTTCCATGCTCCATCTCTCAGCTGAGCAGTTAATGTTTGGCTTGTTGTCAGATGGGGGAGGAGGTGGTGGAGTTATGGTGTCCTTCTTTCCAGTCTGGGGTTAAAAGTGCATTAGAGGTCACAGGAGATTGCCTACCGGGGCCTGTTACCTTTTCCCCTCCAGGGTGCATGGTCTGTAATGACCCGAGGGAGCGTAGTAATAACCCCCTCCCTCCACTTCTTTCCTGCAAACAACCAAAATAGCACACATTCATAGTGGTGAACCTGGAGGAGCTCTGTGGCCTGGGGGAGGTTGAATGGAAAATCTGGACTGGAATATATCTTGTTGGTTGACAACCCCACCATTAGCTTCCAACACCTACAAT
>JBBPBX010053393.1:0-23857 GCA_038048925.1 Garcialebias charrua | reverse complement strand
AGGATGTACAGTAATATTTAAACACATACAAGGATGTACAGTAATATTTAAACACATACAAGGATGTACAGTAATATTTAAACACATACAAGGATGTACAGTAATATTTAAACACACAAGGATGTACAGTAATATTTAAACACACAAGGATGTACAGTAATATTTAAACACACAAGGATGTACAGTAATATTTAAACACATACAAGGATGTACAGTAATATTTAAACACATACAAGGATGTACAGTAATATTTAAACACATACAAGGATGTACAGTAATATTTAAACACACAAGGATGTACAGTAATATTTAAACACATACAAGGATGTACAGTAATATTTAAACACACAAGGATGTACAGTAATATTTAAACACATACAAGGATGTACAGTAATATTTAAACACATACAAGGATGTACAGTAATATTTAAACACATACAAGGATGTACAGTAATATTTAAACACACAAGGATGTACAGTAATATTTAAACACACAAGGATGTACAGTAATATTTAAACACATACAAGGATGTACAGTAATATTTAAACACATACAAGGATGTACAGTAATATTTAAACACACAAGGATGTACAGTAATATTTAAACACATACAAGGATGTACAGTAATATTTAAACACATACAAGGATGTACAGTAATATTTAAACACACAAGGATGTACAGTAATATTTAAACACATACAAGGATGTACAGTAATATTTAAACACATACAAGGATGTACAGTAATATTTAAACACATACAAGGATGTACAGTAATATTTAAACACACACAAGGATGTACAGTAATATTTAAACACACAAGGATGTACAGTAATATTTAAACACAAGGATGTACAGTAATATTTAAACACACAAGGATGTACAGTAATATTTAAACACACAAGGATGTACAGTAATATTTAAACACACAAGGATGTACAGTAATATTTAAACACATACAAGGATGTACAGTAATATTTAAACACATACAAGGATGTACAGTAATATTTAAACACACAAGGATGTACAGTAATATTTAAACACACAAGGATGTACAGTAATATTTAAACACACAAGGATGTACAGTAATATTTAAACACACAAGGATGTACAGTAATATTTAAACACACAAGGATGTACAGTAATATTTAAACACACAAGGATGTACAGTAATATTTAAACACACAAGGATGTACATCCATCCATCCATCCATCCATTTTCTTCCGCTTATCCGGGGTCGGGTCGCGGGGGTAGCAGCCTAAGTAGGGAGGCCCAGACTTCCCTCTCCCCAGCCACTTGGAGCAGCTCCTCTGGGGGAATCCCAAGGCGTTCCCAGGCCAGCCGAGAAACATAGTCCCTCCAGCGTATCCTGGGTCTTCCTCTGGGTCTCCTCCCGGTGGGACATGCCCGGAACACCTCACCAGGGAGGCGTCCAGGAGGCATCCTAACCAGATGCCCGAGCCACCTCAACTGGCTCCTCTCGATGTGGAGAAGCAGCGGCTCTACTCCGAGTCCCTCCCAGATGACTGAGCTATTTATTTAATATTTAATATTACTGTACATCCTTGTAAAAAACCCCTATGATGAGTACAATTAATGGACTAAGTTTTCCCTCGTCCGGACGCGGGTCACCGGGGCCCCACTCTGGAGCCAGGCCCGGAGGTGGGGCACGCTGGCGAGCGCCTGGTGGCCGGGCTTTTACCCATGGAGCCCGGCCGGGCACAGCCCGAAGAGGAGACGTGGGTCCCCCTTCCCATGGGCTCACCACCTGTGGGAGGGGCCAAAGGGGTCGGGTGCAATGTGAGATGGGTGGCGGCCGAGGGCGGGGACCCTGGCGGTCTGATCCTCGGCTACAGAAGCTGGCCATTGGGACATGGAATGTCACCTCTCTGGTGGGGAAGGAGCCTGAGCTAGTGTGTGAGGTTGAGAGGTTCCGACTAGAAATAGTCGGACTCACCTCAACGCATGGCTCTGGCTCTGGAACCAGTTTAAACACATATATGTGTTTAACCAGTTTAGTAAATAATATAAATAGTAAATATTACTGTACAAGGATGTACAGTAATATTTAAACACACAAGGATGTACAGTAATATTTAAACACACAAGGATGTACAGTAATATTTAAACACATACAAGGATGTACAGTAATATTTAAACACACAAGGATGTACAGTAATATTTAAACACACAAGGATGTACAGTAATATTTAAACACATACAAGGATGTACAGTAATATTTAAACACATACAAGGATGTACAGTAATATTTAAACACATACAAGGATGTACAGTAATATTTAAACACACAAGGATGTACAGTAATATTTAAACACATACAAGGATGTACAGTAATATTTAAACACATACAAGGATGTACAGTAATATTTAAACACATACAAGGATGTACAGTAATATTTAAACACACAAGGATGTACAGTAATATTTAAACACATACAAGGATGTACAGTAATATTTAAACACATACAAGGATGTACAGTAATATTTAAACACATACAAGGATGTACAGTAATATTTAAACACATACAAGGATGTACAGTAATATTTAAACACATACAAGGAGGTCCTACAAGTACCTGGGTGTTCATCTTAACAACAAGCTGGACTGGACTGACCACACAGCTGCCCTCTATAAGAAAGGACTGAGCAGACTACATCTACTGAGGAGACTCAGGTCCTTCGGTGTGCGGGGGCTCTTCTCAGGACCTTCTTTGATGCTGTGGTGGTAGGGTCATCAGCCATCTTCTTTGGAGTGGTCTGTTGAGGGAGCAGCATCTCCACTGCGGACAGGAAGAGACTGAACAAGATCCTCAGGAACTCCAGCTCTGTTCTGGGCTGTCATGTTGACCCAGTGGAGGTGGTGGCAGACAGGAGAATGAGGACCAAGCTTCACCCCATGCACCACCCTGACAGCCCTGAGCAGCTCCTTTAGAGCCCGGCTGCAGCACCCTGAAAGTGCGTGAAGGAAAGATACCGCAGGTCTTTCCTTCCGGCCGCCGTCAGACTGTACAACACCCATTGCTCTTACTAGTTATACTGTATTTCGTTCTATACTGTTTCGGTGTTTTTTGTACTCATTTGTATTATTTGTGTATATATAGATTTTTAACATTTTTTGTTCTGGTTCTGCTCTGTCCTCTATGCTGCTGTGGCAATGTAAATTTCCCCACTGTGGGATTAATAAAGGCATCTTATCTTATCGTACAGTAAGATTTAAACAAACATATTTTTACCTCATTAGTGCACATGTGAAACTTCCTCCTCAGAATGTTTGCCTGGGCGTACAACATGCGACACTGTCGATAAATGTCATCATCATCACATAGCTGGTCAGTGATGTAGTGACCCAGATATTTAGTTTTTGAGCAAACATTTAACTTTTGTCCTGACAAAAAGAAATCAGGGAAACAGAGTTGTTTGTCTGCTTTAGTCCTACATATTAGCACAACCGTTTTCTTAGCATTGTACTGCACATCAAATCTCAGCCCATAATCAGAGCAGATATTCAGTAACTGTTGAAAACCAGCACTGCTGGGCGAGAGGACAGCCAGGTCATCAGCATACATAAAGTGATTAACCAGGGTATCACCGATCACACATCCAGTTTTACAGAGGTTCAATTCTTTTGACAGGTCGTCCATATAAATGTTAAACCGGGCAGGTGAAAGAAGCCCACCCTGACGCACACCGTTACTCACACCAAAGGAAGCAGAGATGTTATTTCCCCATTTGACATGCATTTTCTGGTTAGAATACCAGTAAACTAAAATTCGTATAATAATATCTGGAACACCTCTCTGTTTTAATTTGTCAAATAACTTATATTTCAAGGTTGTAATATAAACTAAATATACAGTACATATATTGCACATAATTAACATATACAGTACTACACAGGTTGTGTTACAGGTTATTGCACAGGTAGTGACGATGAGATTGAATACTCCACCATCCTCATTCCAAGGTGCCAACTGGTGGCACCTCCCCCTGGATACCTTCATTCTGACACCTGCTTGGATCGCTAAGGTGTCAACTACCTTTTTGCTGACAGGACCTTTGTTTGGTTTCACTTTGGATTGAGTGTGTCTACTTTGGATCTATGGCTCTGCCTGCTGAATCGTTGTTTTCCCTCAGTGCTACTAAGGATGGCACAAAACTTTGACTGGTTGGAACCTCTCCAAAGACTAAGCATTCTCTTTGGAATATAATTCCTTTTCTTCATTGACCCAGGGTGTCATCGGACACCTCTTAACTTTAGTCTTCTAGACTTAGTCCACGGTGATTACCATGGTGTCAAGGCTGACCCCATCGAAGGTTCTTCTGATGGCTCATGGATTTGGTTTATAGTGACTCGAAGGCCATCTGGACTGGCCTCGAGTCCCTAGTGGGGGAATATGTAGCATGAAGCTGCACGGCTCTAATTATGACCCTCGACCCTTGTTCATCTTTCAGACTCACCATGAATCATCCATCCATCCATTTTCGTCCGCTTATCCGGGGTCGTGTCGTGGGGGCAGCCTAAGTAGGGAGGCCCAGACTCCCTCTCCCCAGCCACTTGGAGCAGCTCCTCTGGAGGAATCCCAAGGCGTTCCCAGGCCAGCAGAGAAACATAGTCCCTCCAGCGTGTCCTGGGTCTTCCTCTGGGTCTCCTCCCGGTGGGACATGCCCGGAACACCTCCCCAGGGAGGCGTCCAGGAGGCATCCTAACCAGATGCCCGAGCCACCTCAACTGGCTCCTCTCGATGTGGAGAAGCAGCGGCTCTACTCCGAGTCCCTCCCGGATGACTGAGCTTCTCACCCTATCTCTAAGGGAGAGTCCAGACACCCTGCGGAGAAAACTCATTTCAGCCGCTTGTATCCGAGATCTTGTTCTTTCGGTCACAACCCAAAGCTCATGACCATAGATGAGGGTGGGAACGTAGATCGATCGGTAAATTGAGAGCTTTGCCTTTTGACTCAGCTCTCTCTTCACCACGACAGACCGGTACAGTGCCTGCTTCACTGCGGATGCTGCACCTATCCGCCTATCAATCTCACGCTCCAGTTTTCCCTCATTCGTGAACAAGACCCCGAGATACTTAAACTCCTCCACTTGGGGCAGGACCTCCTCCCCGACTCGGAGAGGGCATGCTACTCTTTTCCGGCTCAAGACCATGGCCTCGGATTTGGAGGAACTGATCCTCATCCCGGCCGCATCACACTCGGCTGCAAACCGCTCCAGTGAAAGCTGTAGATCACGATCTGATGAAGCCAATAGGACCACATCATCTGCAAAAAACAGAGAAGCGATTCTAAGGCCACCAAAACGGATCCTCTCAACACCTTGGTTGCGCCTAGAAATTCTGTCCATAAAAGTTATGAACAGAATCGGTGACAAAGGGCAACCTTGGCGGAGTCCAACTCTCACTGGAAACGAGCCTGACTTACTGCCGGCAATGCGGACCAAGCTCTGACACCGGTCGTACAGGGACCTAACAGCCCATATCAATGGGCCTGGTACCCCATACTCCCGGAGTACCCCCCACAGAACCCCCCGAGGGACGCGGTCGAATGCCTTTTCCAAGTCCACAAAGCACATGTAAACTGGTTGGGCAAACTCCCACGCGCCCTCCAGGACCCTGCTGAGGGTGTAGAGCTGGTCCAGTGTTCCACGACCAGCACGAAAACCACACTGCTCCTCCTGAATCCGAGGTTCGACTATCCGACGGACCCTCCTCTCCAGAACCCCTGAATAGACCTTACCAGGGAGGCTTAAGAGTGTGATCCCCCTATAGTTGGAACACACCCTACGGTCCCCCTTTTTGAATAGGGGAACCACCACCCCAGTCTGCCAATCCAAGGGAACTGCCCCCGATGTCCACGCGATATTGCAGAGTCGCGTAAGCCAACACAACCCCACAACATCCAGAGCCCTAAGGAACTCAGGGCGAATCTCATCCACCCCCGGAGCCCTGCCACCGCAGAGCTTTTTAACCACCTCGGTGACCTCAGCTCCAGAGATTGGAGAGCCCGACCCAAAGTCCCCAGGCTCCGCTTCCTCAGTGGAAGACGTGTCAGTAGGATTGAGGAGGTCTTCGAAGTACTCCGCCCATCGACTCACAACATCCCGAGTTGAGGTCAACAGCACGCCATCCCCACCATAGTAAGTAAGTAAGTAAGTAAACTTTATTTATATAGCACCTTTCACAGACATTGACATCACAAAGTGCTTCACAAGCAAAAATAAAAAGAGAAAAAATACATAAAATTAATTAAAAGCCAGTCTGAATAAATACGTTTTAAGATCTTTTTTAAAAGAGTCGATAGAGTCTGAGCTGCGCAGTGACAGAGGGAGAGCGTTCCAAAGCCTCGGGGCCATCACTTGGAATGCTCTGTCTCCACGTGTTTTAAAATACGTTCTTGGTACCATCAGTAGCATTTGATTTGAAGATCTCAAAGTCCTGGTGGGACGGAGAGGCTTCAAAAGGTCCGATAAATATTTGGGAGCCTGACCATGCAATGCCCTGAAAGTTAAAACCAAAATTTTAAAATGACTCCTGAAATGCACGGGGAGCCAATGCAGGGAGGCCAGAACAGGAGTGATATGAGCTCTTCTATTGGTTCTAGTTAGCAGCCTTGCTGCAGCATTTTGCACAGACTGAAGTCGAGCTAAAGAAGATTTGTTCAGACCCATTAAAAGACTGTTACAGTAATCTAACCGAGACGAAATAAAAGCATGAACAATCATCTCCAGTTCCTTCTGTGATACAATACATCGTAATTTTGAAATGTTTCGTAGATGATAAAAACAATTTCGAACTAACAATTTACAATGACTGTCCAAAGATAAAGAACTATCAAAGACGACACCCAAATTTCTGATGTTCTTATTAACTGAAAGATTTAAAAACGTAAGATGCTGTTGGATAATTTGGATTTTATCATCAGGGGCAATGATAAGAGTCTCGGTTTTATTTGCATTTAACTGCAGATAATTGTCGTTCAGCCATGATTTGATGTCCAACAGACAGTTTCTGAGTTCAGTCAATTTATGGAACTCAGAAGTTCGAAAAGAACAGTACAGCTGGATGTCGTCAGCATACAAGTGATAAGATACATTACTGTAACGTTTCAAAATAAAACCTAAAGGGCGTAAATACAATAAAAAGAGGATCGGGCCCAAAACTGAACCTTGGGGTACCCCACAAGACAGCCGCGCAACATCAGAGTGAACATTGTTCATAAAAACAGTAAAAGACCTTTCGGATAAATAAGAAATAAACCAATTCAAAACAGTGCCTGAAATACCAAAAAACTCTCTCATTCTGTTGATCAGAACAGTGTGATCCACTGTGTCAAAGGCTGAAGACAAGTCCAATAAAACCAACACAGTGTAGTTTCCAGAATCAGCTGCCATCAACACATCATTAGAAACTTTTAATAATGCAGTTTCTGTGGAGTGAAGTTTGCGAAAACCAGACTGAAAAGAATCCATAAAGTCATCAGTCTCCAAAAAGCAGTTTAGCTGTTGTGCTACAACCTTTTCAAGGATTTTTGACAGAAGGGGAAGTTTAGAGATAGGTCTGTAGTTTTCCGGCAACGATGAATCCAAGTTTGGCTTTTTGAGTAAAGGACAGACGACAGCAGTTTTAAAGTGGTGTGGGACAGTGCCAGAATGAAGAGAAGAATTTATCATTTGTACGACACTGGGGCCAATACAGCTAAAAATGTCTTTAAAAAGAGACGTAGGGAGGACATCATGGGGGCTCGATGACAGCGTCATATGACCCAAAAGATCTGAGATGTCCTTAGTGGAAACAGGGGTAAAAAAAGACCACTTGTCAGTGGTCAGCGATAAAGGAACCAGAGGAAGGGCAGGTGAGGGACAAATATTTGCCCTGATGCTGGTAATCTTATCAATGAAATAATTTAAAAAACGATTGCAATCTGCATATGTGAGATCACGTTGAGACGAAGATGCTGGAGAGACAATGTTCTTAATCGTATCAAATAAAAATTTTGGATTCCGTCCTTTGGATTTGATGAGATTTGCAAAGTAACGAGCTCTGGCAGTCTTAAGCATCTCGTTCAAAGAGCAGATCAAGTCTTTAAGATGTAGTCTGTGAACCACCAGTCCAGTACGTTTCCACAGACGTTCAGCTTTCCGACATGCTCTCCTCAAACTAAGAATTACATTATCAGTCCAAGGACAGTTTGTACGCTGGACAGTGCTACGCTTAAAAGGTGCTATAGTGTCCAATATTTCCTTACAGTGAGTGTTAAAACAAGAAACAACTGAATCCACATTCATGATGTCACAATCTAAAGAGGCAAAATCAAACAGGGAATTAAAAGCTTCATGAGTGTGCTCAGTGATGATCCGCTTCTGGATCAAAAGGCCAGAAGGAGCAGGATCAGGACTGAACGACACATTGAAATAAATACATTTGTGATCACTTAAAAATGAATCCTCCACTCGAACATCTTCCACATCCAGGCCTAAAGAAAAAACAAGATCCAGGGTGTGGCCCCTAAAATGAGTGGAGTCACCCACATGCTGAGTAAAGTGAAATGAGTCAGTGATGGATATAAAGTCTGCTGCTGCCTTACAAGTGACATCATCAATGTGCAAATTAAAATCACCCAAAATCAGAACATTCTCCAGCTTAATAATGGAGGACAGAAAATCAGTGAATTCTGATAAAAATACACTAGCTGTGCCTGGAGGTCTATAAATTAAAATGCAGTAAAATAATTTAAAAGAGCCTACTTTAATTATTTGTAGCTCAAATGAGGAGAACGAGGCTGGATTTACAAGTCTGCAGGAAAAACAGTCCTTGAACACGGCCGCAAGACCACCACCTCTACGCGCCTCACGGGGTGTGGCAAGAAGGGCACAGTTACCTGGACAGAGTTCCCGCAGATGAACGAAATCCAAACTTCGTTGCCAAGTTTCAGTTAAAAACATAAAATCCAGGGACTCCTTCGTAATCAATTCATTCAAAACGAAAGACTTGTTGCTGATGGAGCGCGCGTTGAGGAGGGCCATGCGTAGCGATGACAGCTCGGCAGCCCCCACATCTGATGACAGCGGCACGTAGATCAAGTTGCTCACATCAGAAGAGCGTTTACGACGAGGAGATCCGTGATGGTGAGCACGATGATACCCATCCAGGCAGGTTGAAAAACATCCGGAAGACAGGCAGGTAGAGGTCCGCGCTGGCCCGGCTTCAGGTGACGTGTCAATCTCCCAGTTTAGTGAAACAGTTTGTAGACAGCGAGGAGCTCCGCGCTTCCCAGTAAAATGTCTTCGGTCCAGTCTGAAGCGAACCTGGATACCAGCTCTAGATCCTCTTTTCCGCTTTTTACGTCTGTAACTTTGCAGGGGACACTCAGGTGAGCAGCAGACAAACGGAGGTGGACGACTCCCTGAGAAACTGCTCCAGCTGTCACGACAGCTCATCCACGACTTGTTAATCGCCAATAATGCATCCCGGTCATAAACACGGGTTGCATAAGTGACAAAGTTTTTATCCAGACTGAAAAAAGTTAAATAATTTAAAAATAGAAGCGCCGAATAAATAATGCGCAGAGGAGTAAAGCCGGCTAAGCCACACACAGGCGCCATCATGCCATAAATGGTGTTGGTCGCGTACCGCTTTCCCCCCCTGAGACGCCGGATGGTGGACCAGAATCGCCTCGAAGCCTTACGGAAGTCATTCTCCATGGCCTCTCCGAACTCCTCCCACGCCCGAGTTTTTGCCTCAGCAACCACCCGAGCCGCATGCCGCTTGGACTGTCGGTACCTATCTGCTGCTTCCGGGGTCCCACAGGCCAAAAAGGCCCAATAGGACTCCTTCTTCAGCATGACAGCATCCCTCACCGCCGGTGTCCACCACCGGGTTCGAGGGTTGCCACCACGACAGGCACCAACAACCTTGCGGCCACAACTCTGATAAGCTGCCTCGACAATAGAGGCGCGGAACATGGCCCACTCGGACTCAATGTCCCCCGCCTCCCTCGGAACATGTTCAAAGCTCTCCCGGAGGTGGGAGTTAAAGCTCCGTCTTACGGGAGACTCTGCCAGACAACAGACCCTCACAATACGTTTGGGTCTGCCAGGTCTGACCGGCTTCCTCCCCCACCATCGGAGCCAACTCACCACCAGGTAGTGGTCAGTTGACAGCTCCGCCCCTCTCTTCACCGAGTGTCCAGGACATGCGGCCGCAGATCAGATGAGACGACAACAAAGTTGATCATCGAACTGCGACCTAGGGTGTCCTGGTGCCAAGAGCACATATGTACACCCTTATGCCTGAACATGGTGTTCGTTATGGACAATCCATGACGAGCACAGAAGTCCAACAACAAAACACCACTCGGGTTCAGATCAGGGGGGCCGTTCCTCCCAACCACACCCCTCCAGGTCTCACTGTCATTGCCCACGTGAGCGTTGAAGTCCCCCAGTAGAACAAGGGAGTCCCCAGGAGGCGCACTCTCCAATACCCCCTCCAAGGACTCCAAAAAGGGTGGGTAGTCTGAGCTGCCGTTTGGCGCATAGGCACAAACAACAGTCAGAGCCCGTCCCCCCACACGTAGGCGAAGGGAGGCTACCCTCTCGTTCACCGGGGTGAACCCCAACGTACAGGCACCAAGATGGGGGGCAACAAGTATGCCCACTCCTGCTCGGCGCCTCTCACCAGGGGCAACTCCAGAGTGGAAGAGTGTCCAACCATGAAACATGTTCTTTAAAGTGACCTCTGACTTCAATAATGTCTGATGTTTTTCGACACATTTCTCGTCAGAGACACAGAGTCAGCTACAGTCTGACAAATGTTGACCTTATTCTTCCTGTTTCTAAGAAAAACAAATCAATGATGATGTCATAGTCTGTTCCCTAGATGTCTGGTGTTTCTGTGTTATCCCCCCGTTCTTCTTTATTGTGTTTATTTCATTTTGCTCTTTGTGTGATTTCTGTTTCTTGTACTTTGTCATTTTTGTGCTTTGTCTCCGTCATTTTCTGACCCACTCCTCAGTCTGCCTCTCCAGCCTTTCATCATTCACACCTGTCCCTTATCAGTTACCTGTCCAGCTGCACTCATTATCCACTCTACCTCTGTTGTATACAGTATAAACTCCTTCCATCCACCTTCAAACTGTCCGGTCATTGTTCTGTCTGCACAGACGTCACGGTCCTCCTGTCTCTGTCTCCATCTGAGTCTGTACCCGTCTTGTTTTGCCTGCCTGTTCCCATTTTTTGTAAGTTTTTGCTGCCATGTCAGCTTTTTGTTTTTGTTTAAAATAAATTATTTTTATTCTCCTGCCTCGCTCGCCTGCCTGCATATGGGTCTAAAACTTAAAGCTGCACTGACATCATCTTGTAACTATGCATCATATTGCACTACATATATATGTTTTATCATTCAGCTATGTTCGTTTTTGCAAACAAACTTATAAATACCCTGATGCATGCTCAAACTTATAAATATATTTAATTTTGATTTAAATTTGATTTTAAACTTCGTGCTGTGTTTATTCATGGGAAATCCGATTTCACGCGAATGCAGCATATGTGACGTAACGAGACGTAGAAGCAGCCAGCCTGCGTCTGTCAGCAGCTTGCCTGCAGCTCGCCTATTTACAGTATTTTTATTTTTTACTTGACAAATGCCGTTACGTTGTGTCACCTTTGGGTGTTCTAATATCATCAGTGAACAAGTGAGCCTTTTCACTTTCCCAAAAGAAGAAATACTTTGTCTGGGAATGGAATAAATAAAGCTGCCACCCCCCCTCGGAGCCTCCTCGCTTCCTGATAAGGTAAAAATCAAATAAATACGGGTGCAGACCTAAATTAGAACCTGCTGTTTCTTGTTCATCTAACTTTCTGCTTCCCAAACTGAAGACATGTAGCTCAAATATTCACTTAGATTGATAAATTTGTCGGGTTTTAAATTGTCCGTCCTTATATGTAAATGCAAAACCGGAGCCCTCTGCGTCTCGTTACGTCACATATGCTGCGTTCGCGTGAAATCGGATTTCCCATGAATAAACACGGCGCGAAGTTTAAAATAAAATTTAAATCAAAATTAAATATATTTATAAGTTTGTTTGCAAAAACGAACATAGTTGAATGATTCATTCATTCATTCATTCAACCTTTATTTAGTCAGGTAAATCTTATTGAGCCTCGAGGGCTCATTTACGAAAGCGACCTGCTACAAACTAAAGAATGATGAACATCAATGATACAAATACATTTAACAGTAAACAAAAGAAAAGAAAAAGTAGCAAAAACATAAGGTAGATGTACAAAAAAAATCAAAGACAGGAACATGTCTCCACCATGATAAAACATATATATGTAGTGCAATATGATGCATATTTACAAGATGATGTCAGTTCAGCTTTAAGGATTGTGATAGAATGACCGGACCAGACCCAGACCCAGCAGGAACCTCGTTCCTTGTGGGAATCCCCCCAGAGGAGTATCCCAAGCTCTGACAGGTTCTAAAGGACTATAATGACTCGATGACTACACCCTCTCCTTCTTGGATGAGATGGGGAATTACTCAGGATTTGGTGGAGATGTTCCTGCGTTTCCCTGTTCTGGCCGAGACACCGGGCATGTTTGATTTGATTTGATGTTTATTCATTCATTTTAAAAGAACAATACAAGACAGTTTCATCAGATACAAGAATACAAGTAGGATAAAATGAAGGGAGCAGAAAGAAGATGAAATCTTATTATATCTGCCCCTTATTTCACAGTTTGTTCAACCAATGATAACCTTCAAGCAACATCACAGAATGAATAATTCTACTTATTTTTCTAACTGTAATACATAAACTAGATCACAAAATGAATAATTCTACTTAATTTTTCTAACTAATACACAATTTTTCTAACTAATACACAAACTACATCACACCTAATTTTTTGTTGTTCCTTTTTGACCTTTTTCTTAAATGTATACATTGATTTTTCATTTTTAACATCACTCTCCAGAGCATTCCACAATCGAACTCCCTGAATTGAGGTAGACCGTCCCTTTAAGCTGGTTCTGAATTGTGGTTTGATGAATATCTCTGTCCCTTTGAGATTGTAACAACTTTGTCTTTTTATAAAATTTCTTTGGATATTTAAAGGTAATGTGTTATTATGAGCCCTATACATAACTGATAAAATACTATATTCTACCAATTCCTGGAATTTCAATAAGTTTAGCTGAAGAAACAAGGTGTTTGATGGGTGACTGAAATGTTTTCTGGTGATTACTCTTACAGCTCTCTTTTGTAAAATAAAAACAGGCTTTGTAATAGTTTTGCACGCTTTTCCCCAAACCTCAATACAATAGATTAAATGTGGAGCAATGATTGTGTTATACAACATATGTAAAGCTTTATCAATTAAAAAATCCCTGACTTTATACAATACTGCAATTGATCTAGCTATTTTTTTAATGGAATTTACATGATGTTTCCACGTCAGTTTGTCATCAATGATAACACCCAGAAACTTCACTTCACTCACTTTACAGATCACAACATCTTCAATTTCAAATGGATCGTCATCAACAATTCTCTTTTTGTTACTGAATATCATGTAATTAGTTTTATCTAAATTCAAAGATAATTTGTTTAATTTAAACCAAGTTTGTATTTTTATAAATTCTGTTTTCATCATATCCAAAATCTGTTTTATGTCATTACCCGAACAGAAAAATGTGGTGTCATCGGCAAAAAGAACACATTTAAGAAGTCCTGACACATTTACCAAGTCATTCACATATAAAATAAATAACTTTGGTCCAAGCACAGAACCCTGAGGAACTCCACAAGTGATATCACGGAGGTCAGATCTAACATCATTTATTTGCACAAACTGTTTCCTGTCCTTCAAATAGCTAGATACCCACTGTAATGCTGGTCCTCTAACACCATATTTATTTAGTTTTTCAAGGAGAATGGTGTGGTCAATGGTATCAAATGCTTTTTTTAGATCAACAAAAACACTAACACAGTACTGTTTATGATCGACAGCATTAGTTATTTGTTCCATTAAATCCATGAGAGCCATTGACGTAGAGTTTTTTTCTCTAAACCCATATTGACTGCTACTTAAAATATTTTGTTTATCAATAAATTGATCCAATCTGGTCACAAATAGTTTTTCTAGAATTTTTGAGAACTGTGGTAATAAGGATATTGGCCTATAATTATTGAATACACATTTATCACCATTTTTAAAAAGAGGAATTACCTTTGCTACTTTCATGTTATCTGGAAATATTCCTGTTGAAAAAGATAAATTGCATATATATGTAAACGGTTCAATAACATAACTTATTATTTCTTTTACGAACATCATATCCATGTCCACCCAGTCTTTTGATCTCTTGTGTAATGTACTTTCTGGTACATAAAAATAGATGACGAAGAGGATGCAGGTCGTCTTCACACCGCATACTTTATTGAACCAAGACTGAACAAAGACTGCTTGTTCCCCGCTCGGGAAAGCCCCTAACAGCAGTACCCAGCATGCTTTGCGCATGCACTCTTAAAGTGACAGTACACTTAGATACCATTCATTACATCTCCCTCCTTAAAAGAGAACGCACATGTAACTGAATACAAATATTTTCTAAGCTCACAAGTAACAGAAAGTCAATTTAACTGTAATAAACAATTTCCAGTCCACCATCCTCCCTGAAACAACGAGAACACAGTTTCATGTTGACTCTTGTAACCAAAATATAAAATTAAAGTCACAACCCGTGCAGTTGGTGCATACAAACCATTACAAATAAAGACAATGTCATTACAACAACAACAAAAAAATCTGCTTCTCTCATGTCAAATCCTTTAAATACATTTGACTACAGATTAAGTTTAATCGGTGGTTTGCTCACTCTGCCGGAACGAGTAATTCTAGAACCTTCAATAAGATTGTCTTGCGTGACAGAACCCGGTATCACTGGTTCTTCTGTCCATCCCGTGTCTGTGTCTTCCTTTGAAGTGGTTTCATCAGGACCACTGTCGACTGATGTGAGGTGGTTGGGATTTGCCAACAGGTGGCGCCTGTTCCTTCTGTATCGCTCCCCCTGTGCTGTCTCCACAATATAAGATCTGGGTGTGGAGCTTGTGTTTTGGACCACAGCAGGATTTGTCCACTGTTTCTGTCCATCCAATCTTGTGAGCACCGAGTCCCCTGGGCTCAGTGGTGGTAAGTCTCGCACTCCATTGCGGCGATTGTAGAAATATGCCTGTTTTTGTTTAGCTGAGTCATCAGTTTGTTGAATTTTATTCATGTCAGGCCATCCAGGTTTCAGATTGTCCTGCAGGGTGGGCAGAGTCGTCCTGATTTTCCTGCCCATTAACAGTTCAGCTGGACTGGCTCCTGTAGAAGTGTTGGGTGTGGCTCTGTATGTCATCAGAGCGAGGACTGGGTCATCCTGGCGTAGAATGCTCTTTGCAACCTGAACAGCCCTCTCCGCGTGGCCATTACTTTGGGGAAAGTGGGGGCTTGATGTGACGTGCGAAAAGTCATAAGCTCTACTAAACTCCCTCATCTCTGTAGAAGCCAGCTGCGGACCGTTATCACTCACTAACACCTCTGGAATACCATAACGTGCAAAAGTAGCTTTAAGCCTGGTAACAACTTGGCTGCTCGTAGTAGTCGGTAGATGTAAAATCTCCAGAAATCTAGAAAAGTAATCAGATACAACCAAGTACAGGTAGTCCCCGATTTACGAGCGAGATCCGTTACAACGAGGCGCTCGTAAACCGGAAATCTCGTAATTTGGAACGGCCGCCATTTCGCTCGTAAATCCGGAAATCCGCTCGTAAATTGGAACGGTTTTCGCTAGCGCACCTAAAAACACTCTATTTTCATCTAAAAACTACTTTTGAGTGCATAAAAATGATCGGAAACGTGTGTTTATATGCTTAACTTGCTAACTGAAGTGAAAAAACACATGAAAACTCAGTATTTTTTTCGTTTTTTCCAAAAATGTGCAGCTCGTAAGTCTGGAACCTCGCAGATCAGAGCGCTCGTAATTCGGGGACTACCTGTAGTTCTGCTTTTTAAACTCACATAGGTCTACTGCCACTTTCTGCCACGGTCTAGATGGTAGTTCAGTTGTAATCAAAGGCTCTTTCCTGTGTGAATTTCTGTTCTCTACACAAAAGGAACACTGTTGAACTTTAGTGATAATGTCATGTCTCATCTTGGGCCACCAGACTGATTGAAGTGCTCTCTCTCTACACTTACTTAAACCTTGGTGCCCGTCGTGAATCCTCTCTAGAACCTCCTCCCTCATACTCGCAGGGATAACTATGCGGTTCCCTCTCACGACTAAACCATCTAGCTCAGACAACTCTCCTCTGACCTGGTAAAAATCCCTCACTGACTGGAACTTTGTCAATGTATTCAGGCCAACCTGATCTAATGAAACTGCACACAGTCTGGAGCTGTGAGTCACTAGCTGTACTGTGTTTTATCTCTGTGATCTTCTGTGGTGTGGCTGGCACCTGACTAACAACAGAGTCTATGTGTGCTGCTACTTCATCTTGTAACGCACTGTTTCCATAACGCTGCTCTGGACCTCTGGATAGAGCGTCTGCCACTGCTAAGGTTTTCCCTGGCGCATATTCAGCTACAGCGTTAAACCTCATAAGTCTCATTAACAGCCTCTGACATCTCACTGGAACATTGTCCAAGTCTTTACTGTTAATAAGGGGCACTAAGGGCTTATGGTCAGTAATAAGTCTGAAGTTGTTGAGTCCAAACAGGTACTTGTCGAATCTTTCACACGCCCAGACGCCGGCTAGGCATTCTTTTTCAATTTGAGCGTACCTCGTCTCGGCGTCGCTCAGTCTTCTGGACGCGTAGGCTATGGGTTTCCACTGGTCTTTATGTTGCTGGAGAAGGACAGCGCCTAGTCCGTAGCTGCTAGCATCCGCTGACACCGCTGTTGGTTTGTTGACGTCGTAGAAAGCTAGGACTGGGGCTGCCACCAGCAGGGCTTTGAGCTTCTGAAAAGCCTCTTGTTGTGCATGCTCCCACAACCACTCTGTGTCTCTTTTTAGCAGTGCATAGAGTGGCTCACCCACTGTGGACAGTTCTGGAGCATATTTTGCCAGATAGTTCACCATACCCAGAAATCTTTTCAGTTCTGTTGTGTTGTTTGGCTGGGGAAAGTTCTCGATGCCTGTTACCTTTTCTGGGTCGGGCCGGACACCATTCCCGTCGATAATGTGGCCTAGAAAACGAACCTGAGCTTGTCTGAACTTGCACTTACGTTCGTTTAGCTTGAGGCCTGCCTCCTCGATGACTTTCAGAGCTTTGTCTAATCGTTGGTCATGGATCTCCTCAGTTTCTCCGTGGATGAGGATATCGTCCATGTAGACTTCTGTCCCTTCTAGTCCTACCAGAGTCTCTGCCATTTTCCTTTGAAAAATCTCTGGCGCGCTGGTGATCCCGAAAGGGAGACGCCGGAAAGCATACCTCCCTAAAGGAGTGATGAAGGTGGTGAGCATTTTACTGTCCTCATGTAACGGCACTTGATAAAACCCGCTAGCTGCATCCAGTGAAGTAAACACTCTTGACCCTGCGAGTCTAGGTAGTATTTCCTCAACAGTGGGTAGCACATACTTTTCACGTTTTACCGCTCTGTTAAGCCTCCGGAGATCTGCACAACAACGAACCTCCTGCTTGTTAGGTTTGAGGACAGGCACCATGGCTGCACACCACTCCGTCGGTTGAGTTACCTTTTCGATGATGCCTTCAGTTTCCAGCCGGTGTAGCTCTTTCTTTACCAGAGGAACGAGTGGAAGGGGTATTCGCCTCGCTGTGTGTACAGCATACGGTTGGGCGTCGTCCTGTAGGAGTATTTTCACTGGCTCGGTATTCAGCAGTCCTCCTGACCTGAAAACACCAGTCAGTTCATTCACTCTTTTCACAAGTCCCATGTTTACAGCTTCCTGACGACCCAAAAGACAGCTGACTCTCCCTCTGATAACATAGGCTTTAAATGAGTACACTTTTTCTTTGTACTTTGTCGTAGCCTGAAACAACCCCATGCAGCTGAGGTCCCCCCCTGGGCCAACCAAGCATGTATCTGGTGGGTCGAGCTCTATTTTTGGCTTCATCATTTTAAATGTTTTTAGGTTAATAACTGTGGCGTCTGCACCAGTGTCTATTTTAAAAGTTATTGGGACGCTGTGCACCTCCAGATTGACTGACCAGTCTTCCTGGCTGGTTATTTTCCCATTAACTTCACCCAAAAAATAAGGCTGCTTCACCTCCTCAGTGACTTCTCTCACTTGTTTTGAGTGACACGCACGCTCCCAGTGTCCCTGTCTGTGACACTTATTACACTTGCTCTTGAGTGCGGGGCATTTATTAATGTCTGAGTGTTTGGGTTTTCCACATCTCTGGTGTCTGGTGTCTTTCTCGCGCTCAGCCCCTTGGTACACTGATGAGCTGCGCAAGATGAAGGCAACTGGCCGTGCTATTGAGAGACGTGTAAAATCATCTGGTCTGTCTGTGCATAAGCAGGCATATAAAGAACATCAGAAAGCATACGCCTATTCTCTTAAAGAAGCACGCTCCAAATATTATTCTAACATCATCAACACCTGCCCTGGAAACTCTAAACAGCTCTTCTCCACAATCACTCGTCTGCTTAATCCCATTAAGCAAACTCTTGAGGACTCTGCTCAAAAATGCGACCTGTTTCTTTCATCTTTTAAAACCAAAGTTGACACTATCAGATCTCAGCTCCACAACCTCCCCGTTCTCAGTGTGCCACCCACCCGTCTGCATTCTGGGACCCTAAACAGCTTTGACGAAGTTGTTCAGAGTGAGGTGGAGGCCATCATCAAGAAAATGAAGCCTTCATCCTGCGCCCTGGATCCTTTCCCCTCGTCTCTCATAAAAACCAATCATTCTGCAATAGGCCCACTTATCACTCAAATAATAAATCAGTCTCTACAATCTGGTCATGTTCCACTGCCTCTAAAAACCGCCATCATTAGGCCTCTTCTGAAAAAATCTAATTTGGATCCCGACATTTTTTCTAATTACCGCCCAATTTCACACCTCCCTTTTCTGTCTAAAGTGCTGGAAAAAGCTGTTGCTGCTCAGCTGCAGGATCACCTACAACAACACTCCCTGTATGAGAAGTTCCAGTCTGGATTCAGGGCAGCTCACAGTACAGAGACTGCATTGCTGAGGGTTACCAATGATGTCCTCTTGGCTGCTGACACTGGCTCTCCCTCCATCCTTGTCCTCCTTGACCTCACTGCAGCCTTCGACACTGTGGACCATAGTATCCTCCTCCACCGTCTTCATGTGGAGGTCGGTCTCTGCGACACAGTCCTGGACTGGTTCAAATCTTTCCTCTCCAATAGGCTGGAATGTGTTAGTCTTGGCAACGCCACGTCCCAGACAGTCTGTGTCTCCTGTGGTGTCCCTCAGGGGTCGGTTCTGGGGCCCCTGCTGTTTTCCCTTTACATGCTGCCTTTAGGTCAAATTATTAATCAGTTCAACATTTCTTTTCACTGTTATGCCGACGATACACAGCTTTACATCAGGACTGGAGCATCCTCATCTTCCACCTTGTCATCTCCATCTTCACTCACTGCCCTCTCTGCCTGCCTGGAGGCAATTAGGGCATGGATGAATCAGAACTTTCTTCAATTAAACTGCTCCAAGACTGAGGCCATACTGATTGGCACCCCTCACCAGGTACAAACATCTCCTATAACAACACTTTCCTTTTCTGGACAAGACATCCCCCTCTCCACCTCTGTTACTAATCTTGGAATAAAAATGGACTCCAATCTTACATTTGAAAATCACATTAAGCATCTGTTTAAAACTTGCTTCTTCCATCTTCGAAACATCTCCAGACTTCGCCCATCCCTAACTTTTTCCGATGCTGAGAAGCTCGTCCATGCTTTTGTCTCCTCCAGGCTCGACTACTGCAACTCCCTGTTTATTGGAATCCCTGGCAAAAACCTTCAGAAACTTCAATATATTCAAAACAGTGCAGCAAGGATCTTGTTGAGAGTTCGTAAATTTGAACATATTACGCCCATTCTCCATAACCTTCATTGGCTTCCTGTCGCCTACAGAATTCAGTACAAAACTGCTCTCATTACACATCAATGCTTACACGGAACTTCACCAGATTATCTGAAGGATATTCTTATTCCATACTCATCCACCCGTTCGCTGCGGTCACAGAACAGCAATCTCCTTCACATTCCGAGAACCAAATTAAGGACCATGGGAGACCGGGCTTTCAGTGTGGCTGCCCCCCGCCTGTGGAACTCTCTTCCTGACTGTCTAAGAGCCCCACAGTCTGTGGTTGACTTTAAGAGCGGCTTGAAGACCTTTCTTTTCGACCAAGCATACTCTACCTCCTCATGATTCTACTTTTGATCTTAGCTGATATTGTTATTGATTTTAATTGTTTTATTATTTGTTTTATTGTCATTTAATTCTGTTGCTCCTTGTAGCACTTTGAGATTTTCATTAATGAAAAGTGCGTTATAAATTGAATTCATTATTATTATTATCTCCCACAGCTATCTGATTTCTGTGCTGTTTGGTGGTCGCTGCCATCCTGCCACTGTCTGTGTCGTCTGCTCCTCTCCACGTGTGGGCCGCTGTGACGACGCAGCGTGTTCACGTGAGCCTCGTGTGGGTTAGACTGAAGACTGACTTGTTTAGTAATCCAGTGTTTTTCAACCTTTTTTGAGCCAAGGCACAGTGTTTTCATTGAAAAAATCCCGAGGTACACCACCAACCAAAATTGTAAACATAGATACACTGTATCTGCCTACATTACCACTACCGGTGTATGAATGTCTGAATGAATGGGTGGATGGCTGGTATTGTAAAGCGCTTTGGGGCTCCTCACAGGGGGTTGGAAAGCGCTATATAAATAAGCTCCATTTACCATTTACATTAAATATATAGTCATTCTTATCAAAGTGTCTTGAATAGGAATGAAATGAACACAAAAATGTATTTTTATCATGTTTTATATTTCTTATTTCAAAGTGCACTTAACATGAAATTGCACTTAACATGCCTTCAAATATACCTGAACAGTGCCACACCAATGTGGTCTTAAAATTAAAGAGGATGAAATTGCACTTAACATGCCTTCAAATATCTAAAAAAGCTAAGTCTGGTCCTCTGGACAAAACAAAGCAAAAAAAACTGTAGAAACGTTTCGTCTTTTCTACCTGGATTATTGAGCATGCATCAGGGTATGCCTTCAAATACACCTGAACAATGCCACACCAATGTGCCACAAAATTAAAGAGGATGAAATTACACTTAACATGCCTTCAAATACACCTGAACAGTGCTACACCAATGTGGTCTTAAAATTAAAGAGGATGAAATTGCACTTAACATGCCTTCAAATACACCTGAACAGTGCTACCATTCTCTCTACATTTTACTCACTTAGTGTGAAACCTGTGCCTGTTTGGATGAACACATGTAGCTGATATTCTGGCACGAATTGAAGAAAGACACACACAAAGCTCTTCCTCAACAGCTCTCAGTCTCTCTTTGCTTTTAGTTTTCATGGCAGTTAGGCTGGAGAAGCTCACTTTGCACAGATATGTTGTGGAAAATGGGAGCAATGTCAAAATAGCTAAAAGTAAATCCAAAAGAGATGTAAGCCTTACTGTACAGTCTCACGTTCACGGTTTCTGCCTTCTTCTGATTTCCACTTGGGCCTTCATCTGGGTCCGTATTTTGTCCAGGGACCAGACCGGATTTAGTATTTTTTCTTTTGAAAAAGTTTTCCATCGCTGTTTGTTTGAGAAGATCCTCGCTGTTGGTTTGTTTTGCTCACTGCTCACGTCACGTTCATGCACCGCTACTTCTCTTGTTTTAATGTGCGACGCTATGCTCTATACTGCCACCTATCGCGCGGTAAGGAAAATTACACCAGTTAATAAAAATTTCATAATTTACTAATTTTTCACGGCACACCAGACAATCTCTCGCGGCACACTGCTGTTCCGCGGCACACTGGTTGAAAAACACTGCTCTAAGCCACGGCGGCGGATTGTTTTTTTTTGGGAGTTCATGTTGCTTATGAAGGAATCACCACTCTTAACATTCTAGTTGCGCAAAGGAGTTAGAGATTATTAGTTATATTTTAAAACCCTGGCTGCGCGCAACAGTTAGACAATATTAGTTATATTTTAATGACATTCAAGTCGCGCTGAAAGGCGGGAATGGGTGCGCGCTTCGTGGTTATTTACGTTGTAACATGAGCTGATTTGTGATCAGTTATTAACAAAAATTTAACTCAGAAAAACTAATTCAGCTAACAATTGTTTTAGGGGTTTCTGTAGTTAAATTCGAATGAAATTCAACCCTTGCGCTGAGGTTGTTTGAATGAGTCCCGCCCTTGCTTTAAACAACAAATCAAATGTGAGCAGTACATGACGTCAAACTGTTTCCGTGGGGCCCGGCCCGATAGAACCACGGTGGAGATGGTTCCAGAACAACGGTGGATCCCGGGTGGAAAAGGTAAATGCGAACACGCCGAACCCGGGTTAGAAGCGGGGAGAGCCGGGGAGGGCTGGCCAATGCGAAAACGGCTACAGAGGCGTCTGCGAACCCCCCCCAACACACTACACACACACACACACCTTTCAGGAAGACAGGTGGGGAGGGTCACATGCTCAAGCCCTGGTTCCATTGTGAACAATGGAAGAGCCAATACACTAACCAGACGATCACGTGACATGTCCGCACCTCAGAGAGGCGAGCGGACAGAGTCTGACAACAGGGGGATTACATCAGACGCCCTCAGGCAGCCACATTCATACCTCCACAACAATGACTGTGTTCAGCCTGTTGTGGATGAAAATATGTCAGAGCCGAATCAGATTTCTCTTCCTGTTTTCCAAGAGGGACTGAACTCTTTTTCATCAAATAATCTAAAGTCTGCCAAACCAAAAGGAACACCCCCACGCTCTCACGGGGAAGCTGATCCTTTATCATTAATGAGGGACAGGCAATGCCCTACCAGTACTCAGACAGCACGTATCCTCCCGTTGTGTGCTGATCCAAAACTGCCTTCAAAAATAATACCCCCAGAGGGGGACACACGGACCTCGGTCGGTTTACCTGGTGCCAACGCTCCATTAAAGCCAAGGACCAGTAAACTTGACCATCCCAGGGAACAGATTGGAGTTAGGAGATCTGCTCGTTTACATAACTTGCAGCCTCACAACAGGACTCCAAATTTGGAAGAGGAAAATATATTTTCAGCTCCAAACCTGTCGAATAAAGTTGACAGGTTACATCGGCCCTCAATTAACCCTGAGCAGGGTAACTTGGGAGCACACCAGCAGGGAGGCCTTCCTAATCTGGTTGACCCCCAGAGGTTAACAGCCTCTGTGTCACCAGAAGGGGCAATACAACCACTTAGGCCAGGAACTGCCAAAAGCCTCAGCTTGTTGGCTGAAAAGAACAGGTTGATGGCGTCAGGCTTGCCAGAAAATGTGGTATTGACCATACAAAATGCCCGTGCTGGTTCAACACAACCTTTATACGCACAAAAGTGGCGCATTTTTGAAGCCTGGTGCTCAGAAAGAAATATTATTTCTTATGCATGCGACTTGGCTCAACTCCTGACTTTCCTTCAGGATTTACTGGCAAAAGTCAGAGTCAGAGTCAGAGAGAATTTATTGTCATTTGCACCGCATGTAGTACATGTGTTGAAAACGAGATTATGTACACAGGGTCCCAGTTACATCCAACAACAAATGCAAGAGAAAAACAATAATAACATCTAGGATTAACTAAGAG
>JBBPBX010053392.1:0-23857 GCA_038048925.1 Garcialebias charrua | reverse complement strand
GCCGCACCACTCATGTCGACCACCTCCTGTCATGTTGGCACGCGTCTTGCGCACCTTGGCTGCCACCACCTCCTGTCATGTTGTCAGGAGGTGCACCTCCTGTCCGTGCTGCGGCGAGATGTTTTTGAAGCCATTTTCAGATCAAACCATTTATTCTTGATTCCTGATACTGTACGACCCACGGGAGAACATGCACTATATTAATATGAAGTTAACTGTAGTTTCGAGACATCTTAAAATGCTTCTGTTCAGAAACACATCCGACACTTGCGGGGGGTGGGGGGTAGCGGTGCGCTCTTCTGAATAAGTGAAACTATAATGTAACACAGTACACTAAAATTAGAGATATTTGACCATCCGACACCTGCGGGGGGGTGGGGGTAGCCACAGCGCCACTGAGAGCAGATCTCCGAACGCGTGAAGTTCCTCCTTTTACTTCTTGAGTTTGAATGAATGGACACTTCCTGCTGTCAGAAGGCAGGAAGCGTGGCCTTATATGGTGTTTTGAGGGGTGGAAATTATGTAAATTACCTTCCCGCGAGCACGCGCAGGTGAGTAGAACAGGTGGGATCCATCAACTTTAAGCAGCCCGTTTACACGCTTTTCCTGTGGATAGAAGACTTTGTTGGATCTGACGTGGCATGTTCGTATGAACGCTTCGTACGAACAAAAGTAAGAGAAATTTAGGATAAAAATACGAACATTTTTGTGCATGAGGGCCATTGTATTTACATTTCTAGATTAAATTTAGGAAATGTATAAACTTATACTGATGAATTGTACTTACCTTATTGTGTTTCAGAGACTTCACATCCTCTGCCTCTGCGATCCTCACCAAGGAGTGCCCGCACTGGACCAGTAAAGACCGGTGGACGTGTCTTTGTGTTGGATCACACACGCTGGACACCACCTATGAAAGAGGCGATTGATGGCTTGCTGCAGAAACACCCAAGCTTCACATCTCACGGTATGTGAAGCACTTGTCAAAGCTCCTGAACACCAGCTCTTCGTTAAATACAAGCCCTGAAAAACTTGTGGAAACCCAGGAACTGTGGCACACTTTAACCAGTCAGTCAACCAGTGTGTCTGTGACCACCATTGAGCCGCCTGTCTTCAATCCACACGCACCTGCTTTGTCCATCCCTATTACACAGGACTCGTTACAGAAAATTGTGGAGGGCATTTTAAATAAGCAGCAGCAACAACAGCCCGAGCAGAAGAAAAGACAAACAAAGACTTGTCTTTCCTGTGGACAGCCAGTCTCGTTATGAGACTGATGGTTCCTCCATTCATTTTTCTTCATTCAGGGACCTGTTCATTACTTTTACTGCTCAAAAAAGGTTCATGTCACTTATGGTGCTGAGGGACTTTCCAATCCAAACATGTCCTTTGAGGAATTTTCTACCACAACTTTCTTTCAAAGGGAACTGCAGGAAACAAAGAAACGAGTGGAGGAAAAAAATGACAATAAGAGAAAAAGAACAGAATCTCAGCCAACAGGCCGTGTTTGTAGGTTTTGTCATAGGGAGCTGAAGCAGGGACCAAACAGCCCACACATCCATACTGGGTTCCCTGGTGTGGCAGGAATATATATATATATTGTCCATCAAAGTTTCTGTCCATTTAGCAGTCACAGGGTATGGTCAGGGAGATGAGTTGGGAGGAGTTCTCCAAATCTCATTTTTATGAGGCAGAGAAACAGAGATGGGTGGCAGAGAGGAAAAAATAAACCTCATATAGTTCTATTGAGATGTTTATTTAGTTATTTTATTATTATTATTCTATATCTTCATATATTTATGCAAATAAAAAATCTGTATATACTGTAAATATGGGAAGTTAACATGTAAATATTTCACAGAAAGAAAACATGTTATAGCAAGGTCACAGTCTTTTTGGTATTTTCCTCATATAGTTCTATTGAGATGTTTATTTAGTTATTTTATTATTATTATTCTATATCTTCATATATTTATGCAAATTAAAAAACTGAAAATACTGTAAATCTGGGAAGTTCACATGTAAATATTTCACAGAAAGAAAACATGTTATAGCAAGGTCACAGTCTTTTTGGTATTTTATCTATACCATGAATGTATTTTCAGGAAAGTCCTGAATGTTTTTATATTTTTTATGGAAGAATTCTGTACTTAATTTCAATTTTTGTAAAATAGTTGCCCAATTAAAGTTTGATATGATAAACTTTGCCTTTGTAGTGTTTTATTTTGTACAGCTGTAACCACACCTGTTCAAGGTGCATTTCTGACATGCTTTTGTACCTGTTTTGTACATTTGCTCAATTATTCCATTGCTACATTTAATTTACTTGAGAAATTGCTTGAGAAATTTCTGCCAGGACCGGGACTCGAACCCACGTCCTGATGTCAGTCCGTTACACCTATACGTGACTGGCCCCCGCGGTCGAGTCGCGTTTTGTCCTTTCTGTGGGACACCTATAAATATATTAACGTGGTTTATTTTTCGTGCGGTCGGTCCTTGAAGTTTTTAAATGGCACAGAGCAGACAGATGCACCAGATACGCAGCAGCGTGTTCTGTGCAGCCAGCATACATCTGCAGACGCCATACGTGTAGCGCAAACCGACGGCTGCATCTATCCGCTGTGAAATCAACATATTCTTCTGTAGCAGTTTAACATTTGTACGACACTCTGACTAGCAGCTTAACAGCTGTACGACACTCTGACTAGCAGTATATGACACTCAGTCTCTGACTAGCAGTATAACAGTTGTACGACACTCTGACTAGCAGTATATGACACTCAGTCTCTGACTAGCAATTTAACAGCTGTATGACATCCTGACTAGCAGTTAACTCATCAGCACACACATTTTAAAAAGAAAGTGCCTGGAA
This sequence comes from Garcialebias charrua, assembly GCA_038048925.1. NCBI lineage: Eukaryota > Metazoa > Chordata > Actinopteri > Cyprinodontiformes > Rivulidae > Garcialebias > Garcialebias charrua. The sequence goes on along the minus strand of JBBPBX010053392.1, from coordinate 20,985 downwards.
GAAGGCAGGATGCAGCTAGACATTGTTCATAGAAATAATAACAATGTAATAAACTATCTACAAAGTAGCACCCTTCAGAAACACCTTGCGTTTCAGAAAATAAATGAATTTACAAGATAAAAATAAATAAAAGGAGGTCACAGTAAATCTTTGTTAATTAACAGTGCAACCGCAATAAAATGAGGTAAAGGACATACTGTAAAAAGTAACAGACATAAAACAAATAAAACATGTAAAGCCCTTTTCAATACACAGTTTTTCAACTTGTCTGTGAACAAAACCATATGTGAACACAGCATACTTCAAATCAGTGTTCATTAAATATTTTTTTAACAGACTTGGCCCACATGCATGTCCACAATCAGCACGTGACTGATTATATTCTTAATTTAAAGAACACTTGTGACACTTGAAAATTTCAGCCTTGTAGGTGGCACATTGTGAGTGAGTCCATCTTGGACAAAAGTCACACTGTATCTGTGAGTTGGAAGGAAACAAAAACAGCATTGAGTTACATGTCTAATGCATAGCTATTAAATTGTACAGCAGTTAATTTAAACGTGAACCTCTTCATGCAAAATTTTAATAGATGTGTGGAGGCACCAGAATCATAACTAATGCTTGTAGAGTACATGAAGCTACATTTATGATGAAAGTTGTATCTTCTTCCAGGATGTTTATAAAGCATTCGACACCACACACCATAATTTAGTACTTCAGTCAATAGAGCAATTTTGGAATTGGTCTTTTTTATGTCAAGCTGTTAAAACTATACACACCAATGGTAACAGTTCCATTAGAGTAGCTGTTCTCAACATCAACGTCGTCCTGTGATGCCTGATGTCAGTGGTCACATCCAGGGATGGAAGAACACAACTATTCAAAAATGTCCTCCATCAAATGTGTAAGTAGTTTCCTGCTTACAACAATTTGCTCCTGTTTCATTGTCTGCCTGTTGTAGATCAAGTTGTAATGACTTTCATGAAACAAAGACAGAGCTTTGTAATGGATGATGTAGCACAGCTGTTGAAAACATCACAATGTCAAAAAGTGAAAACTGAAAAGCTATTTGTTATACCATACCATACCATTTTATTTATAAAGCACTTTAAACAGGAACAAGTCCACACCAAAGTGCTGGATAAACAAACACGCAACAGGCAACACAGACAATGAAGTACAACACGAAAAACATAAAAAAACATTGCAGATCATAAATCAAACGATCCAATACAAATCAGCTTATTATTATTATATTATTACATTAATATTATTATTATTATTATTATTATTATTATTATTATTATATTATTACACCCTGATGCTGAATATTGTTATTATACTTTCACATGATTGTTTTGTGAAGACAAACGAGGTACAACTGAAACAAATATGTTAGTTGCAAAATAATGTTTTTATTTTTGTCTGTACATTTTATTGTATGTTAACATGTAGACTGGGAGGAGACCCCAGGGAAGACCCAGGACATGCTGGAGTGGTCTGGGAAGTCTGTAAGAGTCCTCCCAGAAGAGATGGAAGAAGTTGCTCTGGAAAGAGATGTCTGGACACTCCCTGCTCAAGCTGCTGCCCCTGTGACATGATGTAAAACAGGGGTGTCAAACATTCGGCCCGCGGGCCGGATCCGGCCCGCCAGGGGGTTTTAGTCGGCCCACGGATAAATCTGAATTAAAAAAAAATAAATAATAATTATAATATATATTTTTTTTTTTTTTACAAATGAATACATGTACAGTACTGTACAGTCACCAATCACTTAGCCTATCCTAACACAATTTTTAAAGATGAAGGAGTGAGTTGAATTGTCTCCCTTTCACATAAAGTGAAAGTAGCTCCCTTTATGTGAATGGAGCCTGCAGGGGAGGAGGGAGACAATTCCACTCACTCCTTAACTGTGTTAATACATTACGGCAAAGACTGGTTCATCCCAAAGATCCAGTCCCCCAGGTTAATACATTACGGCAAAGACTGGTTCATCCCAAAGATCCAGTCCCCCAGCACAAACAGAGTAATGTGGTGTATGCTGTTCAGTGTCAGGAGGGCTGTGATCAGTCTTATATTGGGGAAACTAAACAGCCACTGGCCAAAAGGATGGCCCAGCACAGAAGATCAACATCATCAGGTCAGGACTCTGTGGTCTACACTCATCTCCAGGCCAGCGGTCACTCTTTCAGGGATGAAGATGTTCACATTCTTGATAGAGAAGTTGGTTTGAGAGAGGAGTAAAGGAGGCCATCTTTGTGAAAAGAAACCGCCCATCATTAAACAGGGGTGGAGGCCTCCGGGTTCAACTGTCCCCCTCTTACAATGCTATGATTCCTGAAAACCAGGAGGAAGATGCTGGATGGATGGAGTTAATATGTCTGAAGGTGATATTATGCCTTGGAGTTTAATTTTTTAAATAAAACTAAAAACTAATAAACAACTATTAAGACTGGTATTTTCTCCAAAGCAGCTTCATATGATGTGTTGTGTACGGTATGAATATTTATGTGCTTACTGCATTTTATCTCAAGGTATTTGTGGCAGAGCTGAATCTTATTTGCAAAAAAATTCATCTATCAATGTTGGAAACATGTTTGAAAAGTAAAAGTTATGGAAGTGTTTCATCTGTTTATCTGTAAAGTATTTGTAAAAAAAGAAAAGTCCAACTCCAGGTGTTCTGTTGGTGTCCAGATAACCAGCGTGCAGCTCTGCAGCTCCAGGCACGTCACTGTCAGCTGAACCTGGAAGAATAAATGTACAATATGTTTTAATGAAGGTTTACAAATACCTGTCACATAAGTACATATACTAAAAATTGCAACATTTACTCACCTGGACATAGAATCCACTTTTCATTCATTCATTCATTCATTCATTCAACCTTTATTTATACAGGCTAGCCTCGTTGAGTCATGGGGACTCATTTACAAGAGGGACCTGTCTCACTCACACCAAACAACCATCCACTCTCACACTCACACCTAGGGTCAATTTAGAGTCACCAATCAGCCTAACGTGCATGTTTTTTGGTCTGTGGGAGGAAACCGGAGTACCCGGAGGAAACCCACGCATGCACGGGGAGAACATGCAAACTCCACCCAGAAAGGCCCCCGGACCGGGATTTGAACCGGCAACCTTCTCGCTGAGAAGCAGCAGCTCTACCAGTTGTACCACCGTGCTTTGCCCATTGGTTAGAATGAGGTACCGGTACTTCTCATCTTCTAAGCATCTGATGTCACAATTTGGCCAACACGAAACTGTGCAAATGACATGGAGCTATTTAGAGGACATTTAATCTCTAGGAGCTGCACAGAGTCCAAAATTCCATCCAGACTTACTACAAACTAAAAACAGTAAGTGCATCCTATCATTGCAAAACACAATTAAATTAACTAATAAAAATAAAACAATTAGTATCAGCATTTATTCCACAGTATTGCAGCAGTGTGGCTGCATGACCTGTCTTGTATTACACCTGATGTTTAAAGCTGCAGTATGTAGCTTTTTTTATGAACATATTTCTTCACTCTGTCACTACCTCCTGACAGACTGATGTTAGCCAAGTAATCTCTGAAAAAAAATTGTCCCCTTGCTTCTCCAGGTGGTAAATAAGCATTTCTAAAAAGAAAAGGTGACCCGCCATTTTCCAGCCAATAAAAACAGAGTTTGTAACCAGCCAATAAAAACAGAGCTTGAATTTGAATCAGCCAATAAAAACAGAGCTTGAATTTGAAATTCAACAGACCACAAGGGGGCAGAGCCACATATGGCTCTGAGGGGGAGGGATCAGAATGCTTTGCCTGTTGAAAATATTTCTAACTGCTGCAGTTCTACAGAAACTGCATACTGAACCTTTAAACTAACAGCCAGGCTCGGTGATGGAGGACTTTAAGGCTTTGGCTGAGCTCTGTCTGTGCTATCTAAAAAAGCTAAGTCTGGTCCTCTGGACATTCAAAAAACAAAACAAAGCAACAACAACAACAACAAAAAAAACTGTTGAAACGTTTCGTCTTTCGTCCGAAAGACTTCCGGACGAAAGACGAAACGTTTCTACAGTTTTTTTTTTTTTTTGCTTTGTTTTGTTTTTTGAATGTCCAGAGGACCACACTTAGCTTTTTTAGATTTTTCTACCTGGATTATTGAGCATGCATCAGGGTATCTGTCTGTGCTAATTTAAGATAAATAAGATTGTGTTCCACCTCTTTTAATAAAACGTGCCCAACGTTAGTACTGTAGATACTAAACCTCAGAGCTTTTCAGGTTGTTTTCGGGTTATTCATTGCTTCACCGTAATGTGCTGATATAAACTAGCTAAATATGCTAGTAGAAGTAATCTGCACAGGCACTTCTTCACGTCGCCCCCATCCCTCCCTCGTCTGCAGCGGAATGATGATCTTTTTCTCTCTCTCTCTAAAATAAACTAAAAACATTTAGCCCTGGCAAACTGCTTTGGTTTCATATTTGATAAGTTACAAACTAAAATAAACAACAAGAGTCAATTTTGTTTAAGTTACTTTAGTTAGTAAGGTATTATTAAGTCTCAAACATATATGAACTTTCTTGTCTCAAACATATATAAAAAAAATCCTTCTGTTATTTCAATTGAAACTGTCTGCACAAAATACTGAACAAAATACAACACAAAAAGTAAATTACAAGTGCAGTAGTCCACCCCCAAAAATAAAAAAATGTATGTTTTGTGAATGTTTGATATACCACTGTGTCTGCTTGATTGAACTCAGCCTCCTTGATGTGATGACAATTTCAGGATAGGAATCTGAGGTATCATCCACTTCTGTAAAAATAAACAACTGATCATATAGATACTGTGGAGGCATCTTTCAGTAGATTGAAACAAGTTAAAATACTTTATTTAATGTTTACATCCACTCACCTCATTTAAAATGTGTTTTACGGCAAATAAACAATGTAATTCTGGAATATTGCCTTCCTGGTTCCCTTTTATAATGAGCCAGTTTGAATGGTCTTTCTGATCCAGGCACAGTGACTTCCTCTGAGCAGTCTGGATACAACAGGATGTACGGTCCTTCTTGTATGTCCTTGTTAAACCTTCTCATTTTCTGGACACCTTGTTGCAGTATCTCGGGTGCTCCTACCTCTGGGTCTACAAATAACAGGACCATTTTCCCTCTTAGAGGTTTTAAACCAGTCCCACTTGGCACCATCAATGTTTATCTGTGACAAAGATGAGAGCAATTTAACGTATAAGAGGTAGAAAAAATCAATAAATAAACACGATACATACATATGTGTTTCTCTATGGTCTAATTTGTGCTTGTGCTAGTACAGTTTCACAGTCAGCGAGTCAGGTCAGTACAGCTTACCTGCACGTTTTTTCCTTTATGTTTTCCTCTCGGACCGTAGTTAAAATCCTGAAGCTCTTTGGACTTGGAGCTTCGGTACTCTTTGAAACATTTATATGATGGGCCAGGTTGTTCTGCTGAAATTAAAAAAGGTCGGTCTCAAAAATCAAAATGAGGTAACCAATAGCGCTAATATGTTTTATTCACAGGCTAATTAAAAAAGCTAACATTACGCTGCACTTACGGTACTTTGTTTAGCATTGTCCGGTTGTTGAGATGTCCCCTCTCCTGCATCCATCTGCTCTGTGCCATTTAAAAACTCCAAGGATCGACCGCACGAAATACAAAACAGCTTAATAAACTTATAGGTGTCCCACAGAACGGGCAAAACGTGACTCGACTGTCGTCCATCTTGGGTCGAAATGACCGCTTCCGGGTCATCACTTCCGGGTCATCACTTCCGGGTCAGCATCGTTAGGACATTCCCTTTCCGTGTGATTCTCTCGTTTTGTTAAAGTGTTTCAGAATTTGTTAGTGTTTCAGAAATTGTTAATTTGTTTCAGAATTTGTTAAAGTGTTTCAGAATTTGTTAATTTGTTTCAGATTTTGTTAAAGTGTTTCAGAATTTGTTAATTTGTTTCAGAATTTGTTAAAGTGTTTCAGAATTTGTTAATTTGTTTCAGAATTTGTTAAAGTGTTTCAGAATTTGTTAAAGTGTTTCAGAATTTGTTAATTTGTTTCAGAATTTGTTAAAGTGTTTCAGAATTTGTTAATTTGTTTCAGAATTTGTTAAAGTGTTTCAGAATTTGTTAATTTGTTTCAGAATTTGTTAATTTGTTTCAGAATTTGTTAAAGTGTTTCAGAATTTGTTAAAGTGTTTCAGAATTTGTTAAAGTGTTTCAGAATTTGTTAAAGTGTTTCAGAATTTGTTAATTTGTTTCAGAATTTGTTAAAGTGTTTCAGAATTTGTTAATTTGTTTCAGAATTTTTTTAAGTGTTTCAGAATTTGTTGATTTGTTTCAGAACTATTTGTTAAAGTGTTTAGCCTTATTTGTTAATGTGTTTTGCACCTCAGGGCCACCGTAGTTTTTATTTCAAATGTGCTGAAATATTTGGTTTGTTTAAAATTTAAGTTGTTTATTAAAATGCAGAAATATCCAGAAATTTAGATCTGCTGTAAAAATCAGTTCCTGTCAGACTGATAATGTTGTTCAATATGAATTTAGATAAAAAATCTCTCAGCATCCTCATGCAACCACATAGAACATCTGAAAATAGAGTTTAACTGTTTATTGTGAGTTTTCTGTGGATGTAGGATCATCGTTCTGTCCAGAGGAGGAAAACCTGAGCTTAAATAAAACAATAAAAAGTCACTTTATTTAAAACTGTAAGAAGTTTAACTTTAAAACCAGCAGCTCAATAATCAACATCTGGTTCAGGAAACATGAGTCACAGGATCAGAGCTGCAGAACGTTGCTGCTTTGATTAAAATATGGAAACTTTTTATCTGATGAGAAGATCAGAGCTGAACTGTGAGCTCGGTTTTTATTTTGAACTGCAGTGATGGAGAAGTAGTTTTACATTTTAGAATCAGAATCAGGTTTATTGGCCAAGTATGTTGACACACACAAGGAATTTGTTTCCGGCTGTTTGTGTCTCTAGAAAATGTCTCTCTAAAAAATGCTAAAAAAATCTTTCTCTAGGATTGACACTACATACAGATACTTTACATATAACTTACAAATAATACACAATATACAGAAAGATTCACATCACATGGGGGTTGTGAATGGGTTGGGGGTCACGCTGATGGATGTCTGATGATCAGCTGTTGATGATGGTGATGGCCTGGGGGAAGAAACTGTTCTTGTGTCTGACAGTCTTAGTGGACAGAGATCTGTAGCGTCTGCCAGACGGGAGAAGTTGGAACATGTTGTGACCCGGGTGTGTGGAGTCTGTGATGATTTTTCCAGCCCGTTTCCTGGTTCTTGCGTGGTACAAGTCCTGAATGGAGGGCAGTGAAGCCCCAATGACTTTCTCAGCTGTCCTCACTGTTCGCTGCAGCCTGTTCCTGTCCTGCCTTGTGGCTGCTCCAAACCAGACTGTGATGGATGTACACAGGATGGACTCAATGACTGCAGTGTAGAACTGGATCAGCAGCTCCTGAGGCAGGTCCAGCTTCCTCAACTGGCGTAGGAAGTACAGTCTCTGCTGGGCCTTTTTGAGGATGGAGGTGATGTTGGGCTCCCACTTCAGGTCATGTGAGATGGTGGTTCCCAGGAACCTGAAGGACTCTACCGTAGACACGGGGCTGTTGAAGATTTTGAGGGGCAGCAGTTCTGGGGGGTGTCTCCTGAAGTCCACTCTCATCTCTACTGTCTTCAGTGTGTTCAGCTCCAGTTTGTTCAGGCTGCACCAGGACATCAGTCGTTCCACCTCCTGTCGGTACGCAGACTCGTTGTCATCACTGATAAGTCCAATGACTGTAGTGTCATCTGCGAACTTCAGGAGTTTAACAGACGGGTCATTAGAGGTGCAGTCATTGGTGTATAGAGAGAAGAGCAGTGGAGAGAGCACACAACCCTGAGGGGCACCAATGCTGATGGTCTGTGAGGAGGACATGATTTTCCCCAACTGCACCTGCTGCGTCCTACCTGTTAGGAAGCTGGTGATCCACTGACACATGGCAGGAGAAACAGTGAGCTGGGAGAGTTTGGTGGAGAGAATGTCTGGGACAATGGTGTTAAATGCTGAACTGAAATCAACAAGTCCCCGGGTGGTCTAGATGCTGCAGGATGAAATGCAGTCCCATGTTGACTGCATCATCCACTGACCTATTTGCCCGGTAGGCAAACTGCAGGGGGTCTAGCAGATGTCCAGTGATGTCCTTCAGGTGGGTCAGGACCAGCCGTTCAAAGGACTTCATGACCACAGATGTTAGGGCGATGGGCCTGTAGTCATTCAGTCCTGTGATGGAGGGTTTCTTGGGGACTGGAATGATGGTGGAGCGTTTGAAGCAGGAAGGAACTTCACACAGCTCCAGAGATTTGTTGAATATATTTGTGAAGATTGGAGTTGTTTGATAATGCAGAACTGAACTGATCTACTGTTTCCTACAAACAAATAAATCCTGAAAATAAATATTTTTAAATAAAAAAAACATGATGAATCTGGTGTATCTGTACTAAACTATGAATAAAAAAACTCAAATTTTCCATCCATCCATTATGTTTACCCGTTTCTTCCTTTTTGATGCCCAGCCATCACTGTGCGAGAGGCGGGGTACACCCTGGACAACTCAAAAGTCCAACTCAGTGCCACATTCTTAAAACAATTCATGTTGTCAATAAGTCACTTAAAATTAAATTGCATATGAAAAATCAGAATTTGAAGAGGTTTTGTTTAGAAGTTAAACCAGACCTGTTAAACTCTGGACAGACATTAAAAACAGCTGAAAATCTGACAGCACGTGTTGGGGAATTTTTGGTCAAAGTTTATGGATGTTTTAACTACTATGGATGAGAATGTTAACTCTGCCCATGAATCATATGTTTGGGTTAGCAGAGAGGGCTGGATGAGGAGCTGGATGAGGAGGTGGGTGAGACTGGAGTCATGCAGCTGTCTCTCCAATGACACCTCCAGTGCACGTTACACATGGGAATGTCTCCAGACAGCTGTACAGAGCACACACAAAGCCGCGGATGTGTTGGAACTCCACATACATTTTAGACATAATTAATTTAAAAAAAACTTACAGTAAAAAAGAATAATACAACAAGAGAAAAGTTTGTTGTGTATTATTAACATTATATCACATATCAAAAACAATGGCATTAAATTGTCACAAAAAAATCAGTCAAAATGTCGAAAAGGCATTCCAATTTACTTCTCCCCCCAACCCCCACCCTGCCTCACTGACCCACCTGCTATTTACATTCCAGCATCAGTCGGTTTACAAATTCTGACCTGCTTGGCACTATATAAATTAATTGAATTCAATTCAACCTAACCCCAACCCACAAATGGCACTTGTTATAGGGCCTGGGATTTTGACCCTAGAAACTGATGGTACCGACAATGGACTATGTGTTGGAAAAATTGGCCTTACAAAGTAATAAATACACACACACACACACACACAAACACACACACACACATTCTTGTTTTTCACATTTCAATAGGACCATGTGTTTTTTAATCAGCAGTATAGGGACATACCTATACCTCTCTGAGCTGCTGGAACCATATGTTCCACCGCGGGCCCTGAGATCATCTGATCAGATGCTCTTGGTGGTTCCAAAAACACATCTGAAGCTCCGAGGAGATCGGGCGTTTTCAGTCACCGGCCCCAAACTCTGGAACAACCTGCCCCTCAACATTAGACAGGCCTCCTCCCTTCACTTGTTCAAATCCCTGCTAAAAACCCATCTGTTCTCTCTGGTGTTTCATACTGTGTGAGCTGACGTAGTGTATATATTTTTACTGTTTTCATTTTAATATTGTTCTTATACATTTTTATTATACTTTACTGCTGTTAATATCAGAATTGTTACTATTGATGTGTGATACTGTTCTGTAAATTTTTGAGCCTCTTTTATGTTGTGTGTGTGTGTGTGTGTGTGCGTGCGTGCGTGCGTGCGTGCGTGCGTGCGTGCGTGCGTGCGTGTGTGTGTGTGTGAAGCACCTTGATAACAGTTTATCTGTTCTAACTGTGCTATATAAATAAATTTGACTTGACTTGACATAGAGGCAAGCAAATGAAAGTTGGACCTGGTAAGTCATTTACTCATCTATTACGTTGTCTGAAGCAGAGTTATGGTAGAAGGAGGTCAAAGAGTCATGGGTCAGCCATGCAACTGGTCTAAGCAGCATTGTGAATATCATTAATGGAAGAAACAATAGAAACTCTGACAATTTAAATTAAATTCCAGCCCAGATCTGGTCTGTGGTACCAGGTGATCATCACCTGCCAGGAGTGCAGATTTTTAAAAAAGCCTGCATGTCTAAATATGACATATTAAAATGCTGTTTTTCAATTGTACCCATGTTCATTTAATGAATGGTTATGTTAATAAGTTAACTAAAAGTGAAAAATATTATGTAAACAAAGACAAACTATGTTTATAAAGGAACAAAAACACGATAAAACAACAAGCCTATTCTAGCCATTCAGTCATGAAATCTTCAATGATTAATTTCATTTTAGGAAAAACAACCATTTGATCAAATTCTTCACTGGATTATTAACTGTCCAAAGCTTTTGATTTGAGCCTAAAATATCCTGGATGTTTTAGTTGATGTCATGTGTCAGTTCAACAAGAAACACAAATATAAAAGGAAATCTGATGTTTAATGATGCTTAAAACTATAGAACTGTTTTTGATCTGAGCAATTTTAGTTGTTGGAAAAATTTGTTTGGGACAATGTGCATCATATTAACTTTTAAAATGTAAAACATATTTCAAGTGTTTACTCATAGTATTCTGCGTACATGAAGACAAAAAAAATTAAAGGGAAAAAATAAGGTAATTTCTTACCTTTGTTCGTAGAAAAATAATTGTGATGAAAAGTAATTTTATTTTGAATTCCAAACAAAGATTTCTTCTAATTTTGCAGTAGTTTATATTTCTTTAGTTTTATTTCTGAAGTGAGTCCATCATGTGTGAAACGAGGCGTGTTTCATGAGCTCTGACTGTCAGGAAGTAGAAGATGTAAAAAGTTTGAGCAGAAAGCCTTCAGAAGGCAGGACCTGACTCCTGCTCTGATAAAGAGACGAGCAGAGACGACGCTTCACATCACATGCAGCAGGAACATGGACCACACAGCACTGATGGTGTTTCTGTCTCTCTGCAGCTCAGGTAGGACTCTGCTTTCATCATCAACATCTGGACAAGTTCCACTCAAACATCTGGCTGCTCTCAGCAGCTTTCCATACCTGCATCTTTATACCTGATCTCAATTAATTAGTTATATAGATTTTATTTTAAAGTGGATATTTGACAGCAGGAGGCTTTATAACTGACACCAAAAATAAAACTGCATTTAAAAGATAATACTAAGAAAAGAAAGAAATTAAAAAAAGATCAAAAACTATTATTGAAGGCAATCTTTTCATTAAGTGTGTTTATCCTGGAAACAAGATATTTAGGCCTAACCGTATTGCTAAGGAGTTGTAATATATTGGTATAATATATAAAATGAATCACAAATTATCGATAATATTTAAAAAATAGAATATTTACATTACAATATATAAATTATAATTACATTTAATTTGAGATAGAATAATTTCATATTATATGATGCACTTTATTGTGTTTTGTTATGCATGATATAACCTCACACTCGCACCCCTGCTGCTGGTCTGTGGAAATTTTTGTTGTATCAAATCGGTCCATGGTGCTAAAACAGTTTTAGATCCCTGTTGTAGATGTTTCACGTACAGAAGTCAAAGTCAATTACTTTTTCTTAATGTACATTTTTTTTTATCTGATGTAATTTTAAGAAACACTTGAACAGATTTGTTGTTGACACTTTATAACAGCAAAACTTTCAAATTATTAAACTTATTTAGTACAGATTACTGTATATGAAACACTCAAAACTGTTAAAAATATTATAATGTATAGAAAAGTACATCTTGAACAACTGTGACTGTAGCTTAGTGAAAAGCTGCTGTTAAACCAGATATTTGAGGTGCCAACAATCATGAAACAGTCTGTAAAGTCCTGCAGAGACAGATGAGTTTCTTGAACCTAAAACTTTCATTACACTGTGCTAAAAAAACACAAGCAAAAAAGCTTTCTGATCACCTTGCTCAGATAATCTAGCCCTCTGACTAATTATTTTAGTAATTATGTAGATTGTTAGATAAATAGTTGTGGTTGTTTAATTTATGTGTGCTATATTATTTGTAATTTTTCAAATAAGACTACTGTATAACTGTGCTGCCTTTTGTTAAAAGACAGAAATTTAAAGTTATAACTAGTTTAAGTAAATGCATGGTAGAAACGTAGAAGATGTTTGGGTTTTAAATTCTGGTCAGAGTGGCTCCTCACTCCCTTGAGAATATCGTTTTACACGCTGCACGCTAGGAGTGAGCACTCTTGCTTAAGGTACAATCTTTGACGTATCAGGACAAGTTGGTCAAAAACGGCAGTTAACAGCATGCTGGTGAAGATTCTCAGTCGTCCAGGACATGATGAAATCAAAAAAGGCGTTCAATACAGGATCAACTGGACTTTATTTGTTGCAGAAAACGTTTCGACTTCTGTCCAGAAGTCTTTTTCAATTCTGAATGGAAGCTGTGAGAACGAGAAGTTTTATACAGGCTTACAAGTCACGCACCAACATATGAAATTGGAAACTGAGATAACACCACAAATTAACTAAAATGCCCATTCTATTTAAATTGACAAAACGACACATCCCAGCTTAAACAAAAGGGGGTTTGTAACACATACATGTAAATTGAAAGATCACACCTAACAGTAGGAGGTTCCCTTGAGGTCTCTGTTAGGAGACACAAAACTGTATGTAAATTGACAAACAACACCTCCCAAACAACAAAAGAGGCTGCTCAGAGAACTTTGTTAGTCTAATTTACAGACAAAGCATCCCTGCTCCCATCTGGTGTAAAACGTTTCGGAATCAAATCCAAAACTGAGTTATAAGTCTTAGACAGTTGAAATCTCAGACCTCCTCCTCTGTTAAGAGAAGGTTTTTCTCTCTTAACATACACAGCTTCCTTTACACCCCTTTCAAACCATCTGTGTTCTCGGTCCAAAATTTGAACATTCTGGTCCTCAAAGGAGTGTCCCTTGTCCGTGAGGTGGAGGTGAACGGCTGAATTTTGTCCAGAGGAGGTTGCTCTCCTATGTTGAGACATTCTTTTGTGGATAGGTTGTTTCGTTTCTCCGATGTAACGGTCTGAGCAGACTTCGCTGCACTGGACTGCATAAACCACCCCACTCTGTTTGTGTGTGGGGGTTCTGTCCTTCGGACTCTCAGACAGAGGCTGGTGCATCCGAAGGACAGAACCCCCACACACAAACAGAGTGGGGTGGTTTATGCAGTCCACACTGGACAAAAAGGCCTAATATCCGGGGAAATACAACATTATGAAATTGTCCGTATCTGCCACATATCCAATATGTTTCCGGTGGTATACGGGGAGATCTCATCTGTAACAGATCTTAGTACAGGATATCCCACGCATACCCATCTGTGATAGATCCTAGCACTGGATATTTTTCTGGATCCTCATACATGATAAATCCTAGTATAGGATATTTTCGGGATACACATCTGCGATAGATCCTAGTATAGAATATTTTATGCATACCCATACTTGAGAGATCCTAGTATCGGATATTTTCTGGATACTCATATGAGAAAGATCCTACTACTGCATATTTTCCAGATACATATCTGTGATAGATCCTAGTATTGGATATTTTCTGGATACCCATACATAATAAATCCTAGCATTGGATATTTCCGGATACAAATCTGTGACAGATCCTAATATTGGATACTCTTTAGATACACATCTGTGATAGATCCTACTATTGGATATTTTCTAGATACCCATACTTAATAAATCCTAGTATTGGATATTTTCCAGATACCCATCTGACAGATCCTCATATTGGATATTTTCCGGATACCCATACACAATAAATCCTAGCATTGGATATTTGCCGGATACACATCTGTGACAGATCTTACTATTGGATATTTTCTGGATACTCATAGATAATAAATCCTAGTATTAGATATTTTCCGCATACACATCTGACAGATCCACATTTTGGATATTTTCCGGATAACCATACATAATAAATCCTAGCATTGGATATTTACCGGATACACATCTGTGATAGATCCTAGTATTGGATATTTTCCGGATACCCATACTTAATAAATCCTAGTATTGGATATTTTCCGGATACACATCTGACAGATCCTCATATTGGATATTTTCCGGATACCCATACATAATAAATCCTAGCATTGGATATTTGACGGATATACATCTGTGACAGATCCTAGTGTTGGATATTTTCCGGATACCCATACTTAATAAATCCTAGTTTTGGATATTTTCCGGATACACATCTGACAGATCCTCATATTGGATATTTTCCGGATACCCATACATAATAAATCCTAGCATTGGATATTTGCCGGATATTTATCTGTGACAGATCCTGGTATTAGATATTTTCCGGATACACATCAGACAGATCCACATATTGGATATTTTCCGGATATCCATACGTAGTAAATCCTAGTATTGGATATTTTCCGGATACACATCTGTGATAGATCATAGTATTAGATATTTTTTGGATACCCATACATAATAAATCCTAGTATTGGATATTTTCCAGATACATATCTGACAGATCCTCATATTGGATATTTTCTGGATACTCATACATAATAAAGCCTAGCATTGGATATCTTCTGGATACCCATACATAATAAATCCTAGTATTGGATATTGTCTGGATATGTATATTTAACTTTTCATTAATTTTCATTCAACCTTTATTTAGTCAGGTAAATCTTATTGAGCCTCATGGGCTCATTTACGAAAGCGAACTGCTAAAACTAAAGAACGATGAACAGACTACACTTGCTTATTGTGTGTGTGTGTGTGTGTGTGTGTGTGTGTGTGTGTGTGTGTGTGCATGTGTGTGTAAAATGTTATCTTTACACAAATCCTAAAGGATTTTCTTTTTCTATCAAATGTATATTACACAGATAGGGGATGTGTCAAAGATGTCAAAGATTAGCAACAAAACTGACCTTAGTATCAAATACTCCCTGTGGTATCCCTCATGGCCAAAACTATTCCATTGACCACCAATTAAAATTAAAATTGATTTTATCTCTCTTTAATTAGCTTTAAACTCTACCATTCAACAGTTTTTTCCATTGTAAGAAATCCTTGTATTTTGAGATTATATTTTATTGCATCATGAAACCACCAGGGGTCACTAAAAGTTATCTATTTGCAGGTTTGAAATTATTTCTGTTAATCAAAATGTTGATTTGGAGTGGATGTTAAGAATTTATTTAACTCACACATACACAAAGAAAAAAAAAGGTATATCCACTGGTCGTCATGAAGCTCCATGAAAAAGCTCACCATAAAATAGTAGTTAAACAGAACTTGTTTCCCCACAGAATCCATTGTTTTGGATCTTGTTCAAATTGAATTACTATTTCATTCATTTAACCTTTATTTAGGCAGGTTAATCCCATTGAGCCTTGAGGACTCATTTACAAGAGAGACCTGGTTACAAACAAAGAATGATGACAACATCAAAGGTATGCTGGTGAAGATTCTCAGTCGTCCAGGACATGATAAAATCAAAAAGGCGTTCAATACAAGATCAACTCGACTTTATTTGTTGCAAAAGACGTTTCGACTTTTTCAATTCACGCTGGACCGAGCGCCGCGCCACGCGCGTGTGCTGCGCGTGGGGGGTTCACAGCAGAGCTCAGCGTGAAGCAGCGTGTGGCTCCAACATTTTCGCTCCAAATACTTGATGTCATTTGAGCAGAAGCAGGGCGGAGCGTTTACCTACGGGACAAATTGAGGTCGCTGATTGGTCATTTGCTGACAGCCTACTGATTTGATTGACAGGTCGGGAAAGGCAGAGGGCTGCGCAGCTTTGTTCTGTGTTTATATGTTAATAAAAAAGTCCTAAAATTTAAAATTAAAACAGGGAGCGCTGGTCCTTCAGCCCACACAGCAGACAAGCACACCAGGAAATGTTTAGAACCTGCGCATCCACGTTGGACATGACTTTAGTTCACTCGTGACAAGTTCATTCATTCCTCCTCATCGGAGGAGGAAGCGAATGGTGACCGCTTCAAGCGATCACTTGACTTTTGGCAAAAAAACAAAAGAAAACCCAAGTTCAGCGATGAAGAAGGGATATTTAATACATTTGTGTAACATACAAAACAGTCCACCACCAGGGCAGTTTAATATGAGACAACGCGCGCGCGAGCGGTCGTAAAATTTGAGCTTGGCGCGTTCGCGCGAGCGTTCAAAGGCTTGTGCAACAGCGCTTACACGGCGCTGGCAGGGCGTGGCGCAGCGCTCGCTCCAGCGCAGATCTATGCCTCGCCCTTTACAACTCAGTTTTGGGGTTGATTCCCAGACGGGAAGCAGAGGTGTCTTGTCTGTGAATTAAGGCCCCAGTATAGCTTTGCGTTATTCCAAGCGCCGCGGCACGTCCAGGGAGCGTCGTGGGAGCGCCGCGGAACAAGCTTTTGATCACGGGCGTGAACGCGCCAAGCTCAAATTTTACTACGCCTACGCGCACGCGTTGACAAACTGCCTCGCACCGAACTGTTTTGATACACAAATTTATTAAATTCCTCTTCTTCATCGCTGATCTGGCATTTTCTTTTGGTTTTTTTTGCCAAAAGTCAAGTGATCACTTGAAGCTGTCACCATTCACTTCCTCCTCCGAGGAGGAGGAATGAATGAACTTGTCACGAGCGAACTAAAGTCATGTCCAACGAGGCTGCACCAGCATATTTCCTGGTGTGCAGGTCTGCTGTGTGGGCTGAAGGAGAAGCGCTCCCTGTTTTTATTTATTTTTTAAAACTTTTCATGAACATATAAACACAGAAAACCGTTGCGCAGCCCTCTGTCTTTTTTCGCTCCGCCCTGCTGCAGCTGCTGGAGCCTGCACTCCAGAGAGCTGCGCTTGCACAGAACTATATTATGAACTTATAGGTCACTCTATGTTCCTCCCTCTTTTGGAAATAGGTATTGACTATAGCCATTTCCATTCTCTTGGCAAAATCCACTACTATCTGTCCTTCCTGGTTTCTTTCCTTGATACCAAACCTACCCATCACTTCCTCATCCCTCTGTTTCCTTCACCTAAATGTCCATTCAGGTCTGCTCCAATCACCACTCTTTCCTCCCTAGGAATACTCTCTATCACTTCATCCAAATCTTTCCAAAATTTATCTTTCTCCTCCGCATCACATCCAACCTGTGGAGCATAACCACTGACTATGTTTAGCATCAGACTTTCTACTTCTACCTTCAGACACATCACCCTATCTGACACTCTCTTCACCTCTACTACATTCTTTGCCAACTCCTCCTTCAGGACCACCCTAGCCTGGCCCTCGCCTTCCTGCACAGCTCTGCTCAATTCTCATTTCCCTTCACTGCACAGTCTGGGACTTCTCTCATAGACCAGGATTTCTCTTGTAGATTTTTTTTGACCGGACCAATCAGAGAAGGGGCGGAGTTTTTGGCCCCTAACCCACGCCCCCACCTGTCCCAGCGCAGCCAGCGAGCATTCGCATGTTCTCATTCAAAGCGATGCAGGACTGTTGTATAAATGACACAAATGTATTAATCTCCCCTTCTTAATCCCTTATCTGGAGTTTTCTTTTGTTTTTTTGGCCAAAAGTCAAGTGTTCGCTCCCTCCTCCTCCTCCTTCTCTCCCTCCGCTGATAAGGAAATGCCCCCACCTGTCCCAGCGCGCAGCCGCATGTTCTCATTCAAAGCGATGCAAAGCGATGCAGGACTGTTTGATATGTGACACAAATTTATTAATTTCCCCTTCTTAATCCCTTATCTGGAGTTTTCTTTTGTTTTTTTTCCCAAAAGTCAAGTAATTGCTCCCTCCTCCCTCCTCCTTCTCTTCCTCACCCTCCGCTGAGTGTATGAACAAGGAAATGACAGGTTGTCACGAGAGAATTAAAGTCAGGTTTTAAGTTGCTGCCCGAGTCCCATCAGATTTCCTGGTCTTCTGGTGTGTTGGACCAGCGATCCATGGTTTTATTTTATTTTATTAGGACGTTTTATTATCATATAAACACAGAATATACAACGGAGCGAGAGAAAATTCAGCAGGAGGTGGAGCTGATGTCAAGTTCAGAAGACCACGGGGGAGCAGCCATCAGCAGAGCCCACGCCTCCAGCAAGAATTGATTTGACCTGATTTTATCTTCAAATGGTGTACCTATTGAGTTTGTTGATTCCTATAAATATCTGGGTATCCTGATCGATTCACATCTCTCTTTTAAACTCCACGTGGAAAACCTAGTAAAGAAACTGAAAGTTAAACTGGGTTTCTTTTTCAGAAACAGATCATGTCTATCACTGAATGTTAGGAAACGCCTTGTATCTGTGACTTTCCTTCCCTCCATTGATTACGGTGACATTCTCTACATGAATGCTCCTACAAGCACCCTGCGGATGTTGGATGTTGTCTATCATGGTGCACTAAGATTCATAACTGGTTGTGATTATCGTACCCACCACTGCACCCTGTATTCACTGGTTAACTGGACATCATTAATAATAATAATAAATAAATATCACATTTTTGTCATCTGTGTATGTTTCCCATACTTGACAGACGAAATTGGTCTCTGCATTTAACCCAACCACCACCAGGTGGTGCAGTGAGCAGCCGTGGTCAGCGCCCGGGGAGCTGGGGAGAACCTCACGCAGACTCTTCCACTGGTACATTTTCATCTTCAAATCACTTCTTGGTCTGCTGCCCTCATACATCTCCTCCTACATGTCTTTGCGTGAGTGCAGCTACAGCGTGCGCTCTCAGGACATGATTACCTGCAGTGTTCCGTCAGTGAGGACTGAACTTGGAAAAAGGGCCTTCTCCTACTCCGCTCCTGCTTCATGGAATATCTTACAAAAAGATCTGAAGCTCTCGACCTTGACTTCTCTAAATGGTTTTCAGAATCTGTTGGAATCCTGGCAAAAACCAATGCAGATTTGTTCCTGTCTTTGATTTTATACATATACCTTATAATGTTTTGCTAGTTTTTTGATACTTTGTTAAAAGGAGGAATGTTATATATATATATATATATATATATATATATATTTTCTCTCTTTTGTTTTCTATTGTTTATTGTTTGTTTGTTTATTGTTTAAGGAAATTCTACCATTGCTGTTCATTGTTCTTTAGTTTTAGCAGGTCGCTTTCGTAAATGAGCCCATGAGGTTCAAAAGATTTACCTGACTAAATAAAGGTTGAATGAATTTTCAATGGAGAAAGTCCAGACCCTTGTCTGAAGCGAAGTGAAGGACAGGGTCTGGTTTTAACCAGGCTAGGACCACCCCTACTCCATTTCTCTTTCTATCCACACCATGGTAAAACAGTTTGAACCCTGCTCCAATACTGCGAGCCTTGCTGCCCTTCCACTTGGGTCTCTTGGACACATAAAACATCTACCTTTCTTCTCTGCATCATGTCAGCCAGCTCTCTACCTTTGCCTGTCATTGTCCCCACATTTAGAGTTGCAACCCTCAGTCCTACATTCTTCACTTTCCTCCTCTCCCTCCGTCTCCTGACACGTTTCCCTCCTCGGGGTCTTCGACTAACAGTAGTACAATTTCCGCCGGCACCCTGTTTGTCAACAGCACCGGTGGCGGACGTTGTTAACCCGGGCCTCGACCGATCCGGTATGGTTTCACTTTGATGAACTCGCATTATAGTTTTGGCAATTGTTTTACATCGGATGCCATTCCTGACACAACCCTCACCATTTACCCGGGCTTGGGACCGGCACAAGAGATACACTGGCTTGTGCTCCCATTTTCTTGTCACACATTAAATATTACACACGAACAATTAATCAATTCAAAAGCATAACTAAATTTGTTTCTAGACTTCTCCATACTGTCATTTGTGCTTTAGAAATATATTTAATGATAAAACCTAAACCAGCATTAAATGTGTTTTTGTTAAATCCTTGACAGAGCAGGTTTTTCAAAGGAACTGTGAGAAACAGCAGCAATGCCCGTGGTATTTTTTGGCAACATTGCATTAGACAATTTCCAGCTTGGATATTTTCCAGATACACATCTGTGATAAATCCATTTGGATATTTTCATGATACCCATACATAATAAATCATAGTACATTATTACAGTGTTTTTCAACCTTTTTTGAGCCAAGGCACAGTGTTTTCATTGAAAAAATCCCGAGGCACACCACAAACCAAAATTGTAAACAAAGATACACTGTATCCGCCTATATTAAATATATAGTCATTCTTATCAAAGTGTCTTGAATAGGAATGAAATGAACACTAAATGTATTTTTTATCATGTTTTATATTTCTTATTTCAAATTGCACTTAACATGAAATTGAAGGCATGTTAACATGCCTTCAAATACACCTGAACAGTGCCACAACAATGTGTTCTTAAAATTAAAGAGGATGAAATTGCACTTAACATGCCTTCAAATAAACCTGAACAGTGCCACAACAATGTGGTCTTAAAATTAAAGAGGATGAAATTGCACTTAACATGCCTTCAAATACACCTGAACAGTGCTACCATTCTCTCTACATTTTACTCACTTGAAACCTGTGCCTGTTTGGATGAACACAAAGCTCACGTTCACAGTTTCTGCCTTCTTCTGATTTCCACTTGGGCCTTCATCTGGGTCAGAATTTTGTCCAGGGACCAGACCGGATTTAGTATTTTTTCTTTTGAAAAAGTTTTCCATCGCTGTTTGTTTGAGAAGATCCTCACTGTTGGTTTGTTTTGCTCACTGCTCACGTCACGTTCATGCACCGCTACTTCTCTTGTTTTAATGTGCGACGCTATGCTCCATACTGCCACCT